>LPNX010973115.1:66456-113581 GCA_001517045.1 Pseudotsuga menziesii
TTTTTTTAAAATTATTAATGCAAGATTGAATTACTCCACGTGGTCACGAGACACTTATTAGCTTCTTCAAATTTTTAAGGTCACACAGTTCATTAAATGCAAAAATTCACACATTAAATGACATCGGAATATTTTTAAAAAAATATCACTATGAAGCCAACATAATATTCTACAATTTGTTTTTTTACTGCAAGTCAAAATTCACATGGCATATATGCGTTTTGAGGGCTTCTATCTAGCACATGAGTAAAAAATCAGGTTTTCATCGCCAAATTTGGCCAAAAAGTGTTACCCATCTTCATGGAATCACCCGGAGATATACATGAAGCAGCTTGAGGGCTACATCACTGATCCATCTTTGGTTTGCAAGCTAAAGAAGTCACTATACGGGTTAAAACAGGTCCCAAGAGAGTGGTATTCCAAGATGGATGCCTTCTCTCGCAAAACTTTCAGAGATGTAGATCAGATCCAAATGTGTATTTACAGAAGCATGATAGTCATCTAATTATCATTGTTTTATATGTTGATGACTTACTGATCACAGGTAACACAATTGCCTCCATTTCAGCCATCAAAACTGCTCTCCACAATGCCTTTGAAATGAGTGATTTGGGGCTTCTAAAACAATTTTTGGGGCTCAAAATCGAGCAAAATTCTGATGGGATTATGGTCACTCAGTACAAATACACTTCAGAATTTTTAGTCAAGTTTAACATGGCTGAATGTAGGCCTACACCATTCCCTTTCCTTTTAGGTATCAACCTTGAAGAAGGAAAACACACACCTCCCATGGACTGCACTATCTATCGACAGCTGATTGGTAGCTTGTTATACTTGACACATTCTAGGCTTGATATTTGTTATGCTGTGAATGCTGTATCAAGATACATGCAACAGCCTCAGGATATTAATTGGAAGGCAGCCAAGAGGATCCTCCAGTATATTCAAGGAACCAGGACCTACGACATTCACTATGCTGCAGACTCCGAGATAGAGCTGGTTGGATACACAGATTCCGATTGGGTGGGTGATTCTATTGATCAGAAGTCAACTTCCAGATATGTATTCATGTTTGGTGGTGGCCCTATTTGCTGGTCAAGCAAAAAGCAGGCTTCCATAGCACTATCTTCAGCAGAGGCCGAGTATCAAGGAGCGGTGAATGCTTGCATCCAAGCAAATTGGTTGCAAGGCATTCTTTCAGAGTTTGATATTGGTAGTACTTTGTCCACTGTCCTATTTTGTGACAACCAGCGTGCTATTAAGATATCCATGCATCCAATTACCAGGGAGAGGACCAAGCATGTAGAGATTCACGTGCACTACATCAGGGAGCTAGTACATGACAAAACCATAATTCTGCAATACTGCCCGACTGATGAGTAGATTGCAGACATATTCACCAAGAGATTTTCAGAAAAGAAGTTCACTTACTTTCATTCACTGTTGGGGGTGATTTCATCAGGGTGATCCAAACTACTTTCAGTGTTCAGTTTGTTTTGAGCATTGTTTCAGTTTCAACATTGTACAGGGTGACCTATTGCCTCAGTTGTCAGGGCCCTAGAATTTTTATGCATCTATGTTTTCTAACTCTTCCTGAGTATAGCTTAAGGGGGGGTGTTGGAGACATTTACCATCATACACACTCTTTTTGGTCAAATTGGCCTAGTTAAATCACTATCCTAAGTATAATTGACATTAATTGAGATCAGTGGAGCATTAATTGCCATCATCTAGTCACACCCATGGCTACCTACAGTCAAGGAGGCTAACTTAGCCTTCTCCTATAGTCAAGGAGGCTAACTGGAGCACTTCAGGGGTGATCTGAGTGATATTAATGCACCTAATTGCTAACTAGTGGCTATAATCAGTTCAACCAGTCAGTTAAGGTACCTCCTCTCATTAAATATATTATTTAATGATTATTTAATATTATTTAATGATATGGAGTCAACAGGGGCGCCTCCACCAACTTCTGATGATCAGTTCAGCTTCGGTTAACCTCATCGGGGTTCATTGAAGTCATGGAGCACTAGCACTTGATGGTTGGCTTGCTATGACATGTGTTTGATCTCCTTCAGTTGAGATTCAATCATTTATTGCACTCCGACTTCAGTTAGGCTTTGGTGAGTCAATTAGAGTTTTGGTCATGTGGTTAACTGAGTGTGAATGAATGGCTAAGAGTCAGTTAAGACAGACTCACTCGTTGATTTCGAATTGCCTCCTTAGGTATTCGAATTCCTCACTCATTCAAGCTATTACTTGACATTGGTATTGTAACCATTCATTGTTTATTAAATATACAGAGAGGAAACCAATTCCGGTTCTGATTAACACCATTTCATGAGTTATTTGTTGATTATTTCTTGATGAGATTGATTATTTGTTCCTAGATCAATGTGCAAGAATAATAAGGTTGACTCAGGTGGTAGATTTGTATTGGTATTGTCCCACTAGAGTCATCAAGTCATGGTATATATAACTAGGTAGTATTATAATTTACACAATGGATCTAATAACCAAATTATAACCTCACAAGAATTGCATCAGAAATTATGTTGAATAATGAAGAAAAAGGGTGAGAAAGAAACATAAGAGAGAGAGAGAACTCAATTAGCATAAAATCCATTTGTTTATTGTTCAATATAATGTGTACTATATAATGCAATTCCAATAAATAAATATGAGTGCCTTAGGTGGAATTTGAGTAGTTCACAATAAGGTTGGATTAGATGTTATTAATTCCCCAATCTAGAGATGTGTCATCATTTAACTCATAAATATAGGTCATGAATGGGAAAGGTGAGCCTTGGTAGGTCATAAATGACACAAGATCATCTAGTGAGTGACTTTTAGGAGGAACGCACGGAAGTGGTTCACGTAAAAAAGTGACAAGGTTTCCCAAAACATCCTAGCACACCTTTCAAACCCTAATCCAAGAGAAAGATGGTATAAAGATGCCATAAAATAAGAAAAGTTGGATGAAAGTAGAACAAAGAAGGAAATAAGCTCCATCCAACAAAAGCAGGAATGAGGGTGCTATGATAGTCCAAGGTGGTCAAATGCATACAAAAAAGTTCCAAGGAATTATAACATGCACTAGAAATCATAAAAACTTGTTTGGAACAAGGTGACTAAACATAGGAAATGGTATACCTTTATCCTGTCACCATCATGTGATAAGACACTTAACTTCCATGTTTTCCCTTAATCCCAACACTTAGAGTGGAAACTTGCTTTGTTTGTCAATTCTACTTGAAAAACCCTAGCACTGTTCTTACCTTGTGGCTGATGAGTGGTACCTTGCTCAGTACCACCTGTATCCTGTTTTAGAGAAGCGGTGCCACCACCTATGGTCTTTGGTCTAAAAGCGGTTCTCATTTAAACCGCTCAGTCATAAGGGAAGAAAAGCGGTAACCTGGGTAAAATGGGAAAAAGAGTAGTTTCTCGAGGCTTCTAGAACTTGAGCTTCATGTCCTCCCTTATCCCTATCATTATGGGTTAGTTTGAGCTCGAGATCCCCCATGGTAGGATCTTGGAGCCACCTCACCCACAATTCTGTCAACTATTCCTATCCTTTGAGCCTTCTAAATACAAGCTCATATCCATAGTTGAGGGAGAGAACTATAGAGGTATTATTATGCTGTTGGATTGACCACTTAGTGCAAGTCATTGGAGAGCATAGAGAGCAAAGTTGGAGCTTATGGGGATGAAGTGTTTGTCTCGTGGAGGTGCTTGTCAACACTAAGGCAACGATTGTAAGCTTCTCCATACATTCTTAATGCAAAGCTGATTTCTGTCCCACATCATTGTTGTTTTGATTTCACATGTACATGTTGTTAGATTCCTTAGTCACCAACATGGATAAGTAGATGATTTTCTGGTAGCTTTGATGTGTTTGCATGTTTCATCTGTTTACAGGTACACAGGTTCACAATCGAAGCAGTATTCCAGGTGTCTACGACATTCAGGAAAGGTCTTCATCCTTTGTTGTTCACTCATTTGTTCTGGATCTGAACCATTCAGACCAGAGCAACAGCTTCTGTCCGCAGAAGGTGCAATATTCCTGATAACAAATCTGGCAACTCTGCTGGGGAATAGTGCAAATCTCAGTTGATCTAATCTTCCTCAGTTCTTGAACTCTTATCCAAATCCAGGCTCCGTCTCCAAATCTATTCAGTCATATCTGCCATCTGACTTAGTGAATTTTGGTTTGAAACTTTCAGATCTGTTTAGATCTAAACTATTTTGAATTTTTATGCTCTTTTTTACTGTCAATCCATCAATTTTTACCTTGATTTGATCAATTTCTAACTTGATTTTTCGTTCTCCTTGTGTTTTGGATCTATTTAGGGAACCGCACATGTGTTGTTGGCAACAAGTGGTGCCACCACCTGAACTCTGTTAGCCATAAGCAATGCCACTACCTGAGTCCCATTATCCAAAAGCAGTGCTCATCTAGAACCGTTCTGTCAGGAGACCTCCAACGCGGTGCCAGGTAGGCCTTGTTCCATAACTAGTTTTTCATCATTTTTTGCAAAAAATTGAGTTTGTTTGCTTTCATCCCTGCACTGTCAGGCTTGTGTGTTAGAATCTGAATGGTCATGGTTGGAAATTATGTGGTAAAAGATTGGTTTGGTTGAAGAATTCAAAAGCTAGACTAGGCTTGGTGATTATTCATTTCCTTCCGTGCTTGTTGGTTGTGATTATGAAAGGAATTTTTTGAAAGATTAGGTTTCAGTGAGCTCTCTTTTCATTTATGTTATAAAGACTGAAAGAAAAACCATTTGATTAACATCTTGATT
The DNA here is from genome assembly GCA_001517045.1 of Pseudotsuga menziesii. Taxonomy (NCBI): domain Eukaryota; kingdom Viridiplantae; phylum Streptophyta; class Pinopsida; order Pinales; family Pinaceae; genus Pseudotsuga; species Pseudotsuga menziesii. The sequence continues at coordinate 71,259 of LPNX010973115.1, forward strand.
TCATTTTTTGTTTCCATAGAGGACTTCTTTTTGCTTGTTAAAAAGAAATTTTTTTGACTGAGATTAGGTCATTATCATTATTGAGCATAATGCAATGGATCTCTGATTAGCCTCACAAGCTTTCAGGTTCTCTGTGTTCTTTTGTCTCTTTTGCATTAGTACTATCTCATCAAAAGAAAAATAGTGTAGTTTTAAGTTAGATCTATCTATGTTGTAAGAAAAATCGAAAAATAGAGTGCATATGCATGTAGAGTGCTTCTTGTTTTTCTTTCAGGAAAAGAGACTCTTCCCCTTTTGATTGCTTTCAGAAATGAAAAATGAGTTTGGAATGTGTTGCTTGTTTTTGATTTTGATTGCTTCAAAATAGTTGTTTGGGAGTTTTTGTTTCTAAAACTAAAAGAAAATACTTTCTTTCCATCTCATAGGAGGCATACCACAAACAGTAAAGTGAAATATTTTCATCTACATATTGCATGGTTTTACTTTTTCTGTCAAAATTCCATGCATTCACCTAACTGTCCACTTTAAAATTAATGATAGTTATAGGTTAAAATTTACATAGCAATTTGAGTGATAGGCTAGAGACATGTTCATGCATCGTTAAGTATAGGAGTTGTCGTTACTCGTCCACATTACATATCAGGACTTGCGCGGTTCTTCCACGTATCGTCATTATATCGAATGGCCTTTCATGTACCCTTGAGGTATATAGAAAGGCACTTCATGTACTCGATTATATATTGAAAGACCCCTTGTGAACGATTATGCATTAGACAACACTACTATTGTTTTGAGCTCCCACGTACCTTGCTTATATCGCGAGACCCCACTAGGATACCTTATCTATCTGAGAAAATCCCTTTTTCCATCTTGCTTGGAGCCATACACCGAAAATCGCATTCGGGGAGATTACTACGCATTAACCCTTGAGGTATATCGTGAGTGGCACCTTCTTGACAATCTTAGTGAGAGACCTGACTATCTGAACACCTCCTATCATTTACGTTTGATTGTTTGGTCTATAGATTGAGTAGGGAAATTTTTGGTGTGTTTTCTAGTTTTGAGACCCTAGGTTAGACAGGAATTGTACAAACTGGCTGAGCTAAGATAGTCCAGAAGAGTATGGGGCTTTCCACCTGATTTTATTCCTGTTTTAGGAGAAAATCCTATGGAAGCTATCGACCAAGCAGCTGCTACCAACTCCCAAGTGGGAGACAATGTGGTTACAGAAAATGGAGGACCATATCCTTCACACGCGCCTCCCTTGGTACAACAACATTCTCGGGGTAATACTTCTTTCCATTCTCCCACAGAAGGTCATGTTGATGATACTACCCGTCTAGATTATGGTCTCAATGCTCCATTTTGGGACACCTCTATAGGACAAGCCATTGCCTCATTTGGCACCCATTTAAAATTTTCTGAAGAAGTTTCACCAGATGAATAAGAACGTAGACAATACCAGGCAGCTATTCTCCATGCACAAGAGATTGAAAAGAAAATAGATGACATATTGGGCACACCACCATCACGTTCTGCAGCTGTTCCTGTGGGACATCATTCACTTGTCGATTCTATGAGACCCATTGAATCGATTCTAGATCGCACAGTGACTCCACATAATCTAGGTCAAACTTCCAACCCCACCACCTCCCATATTATATCTGTTCCCAATCCTCCCGGGTCTTCTGCACCTGGGGCTCAACATTCAATTCTTGTTTCATCATTACCTTCTAGTGTCGGGGGGAAACCCTCGCATGACCTACATTATCTATCACCGGAATTGTACCTAGTCAAGGACAGACCTCTGGTATAGATAAATATATAGTTTATGTCCCTCCTACCCACACAAATGTGGTTAACCCCCCATCTAGTTCAGGTCAGACCTTGGGGGCACAACCTGTAACCAACCAAACCTCTTGGGGGTATGGTTACACAACAAATCAAGTACCTGTAGGAAACATTAATTATCCATCCAACCCTAGAGGAATTCCTTATGCTAGAATTCCATATATTAGTAATAATTTCATGCCATGGGGGCAACCTAACTAGTCCTACATGCCAGCTATGGGGGGGATACCTATACATACTGCAGGGGGTGCTGGAGGACTGCCTTATGGAGGTCCTCCCCCTAGGGGGACTCATGGTTCTGGAGGGCCTTGTGGCTTTCCTCCTTATAGTCCTAATAGTCCTGGTGGTCCTGGGGGGCCTAGTGGCTTCCCTTCTAATGGTCTCAGAGGGTCTGGTGGCCCTCCTCCTAGTGGTTTTGGAGGCTCCAGAGGTTTACCTCCCAGGGGTCCTAGAGGGTCTGGTGGTCCACCTCCTAGTGGTCTAGGTGGTCTTGGTTGTCCCAATGGTCCTGGTGGTCTTAGAGGCCCCGGAGGCCCTAGTGGTTGTCCTCCTGGAGGTCCCGGTGGTCCTAATGGTCTGGATCTCAAAAATCAAACCCCTGCGGGCAGATATTCTGGTAGTTCTTCATCACAACAACCTATCTATCAGTCTACTTATGGTTCTACTAGTACTTATATGCCATATCAATATTACCGGTATGTGCAACCTAATCGTTAGTTACCTTTCCTAGAAACTTTGGACTTTCCTGATTTGTCCAAGTTGATTAAAGACCCCATTCAACATAACCCCTCGTGGCCTCCCATTCCAGTAAAGTTACCATCGGACATTCCAAAGTTCAATGGGAAGCAGGGAGATGATCCGAAAAACCATGTCATGACATTCCATTTGTAGTGTTCTTCAAACTCCCTTATGGATGATTCAGTTCGTTTAAGACTCCTTCAGTGAACTTTGACCGGTACAGCTGCGAAATGGTACATCGAACTTCCGCAACATTCGGTTGTGGATTTTGGCTCATTGGCAACTGTATTTCTTACGCACTTTCAGCTTCCTATCCATTATGAAATGGGCACTGATCTCTTAACCTCTCTGTGACAGAAAACCTCCACCCACATATCGGATCACATCCATGAGTGGAGAAGGAGGAGAAGGCTTATTAAGGCTCGTATCCTGGATCAGTTATTAGCTGATTGGTTTACTAAATATTTGTTGCCTCTGATGTGGCTATGGGTGGTGCCGTTACTGAAGAGCAAGCCATTAGTCGAGCCCAATATTTGGACTTGGTATATTCCCATTCTGGAACTTTGTATGACTTGATCCCTCAAGCTCCTCGCCCAAGCACCGATCGTGCAAAGCCACCAGCAGAAGTCCCTGTTGATGGGATTGTTGGTTCAATCCAGTCCCCGTCAGCAGCAAAACCTTCCAAGCAACCCTAGGCTGCCACCCCTACTCTTTTGACTCCTAAGGTTTCCATCTATGTCAATTCTATTCAAAGTATTCAAACCCCCACCAGCAATAAAAAGAAAGGTAAATCTAAAAACAGAAAAGCTAGAAACCAACAGAAGAATCCAAAACCAACCACCAACGATAACGATAAAGGGAAAAGAAAAGAAAAATATCCATGTCTTCTATGTGGAGGTGACCATTTCACAAAAGAATGTCCCCATCAGGACAAAATCACCCAATTTTTGAAAACAAATCTCACACTCACAGTTCTCAGAGATCCTTTTCCCTCTCAACAACAACTGATAGACCACATGTATAATCAGGAAAACTCTAGTTCTTCAGAGGAAATTCACATGATGTCCTTGGATACTATTAGTTTGCAAACTCAAAGTCAGAATTATGACAAACTCATAGACAATAAAGAAGACAATCCTTCTTCATGAAAAGCTCCCTCTATTGGTTCTCCGGATTCCTCATCTACTGTCCGCCTAACCATCGAGTAGCCTACTCTCGACATGGTTTTGCATCCACCCAAGAGTACTCTTAGGAAGGTTGTTTTTAACCCTAATGCTCGAGCTGCTCAATTTTATAATGTAGTTGAAGATCTCGCTTAGGCACCATGTGCAATGTCTACCTTGGAAGTACTCCAACGTTGTCCTACATAACACAAAAACTTGTTAACAGCGTTAGGAGCTTTAGACCCGGAAAATACTAATTCGATTCATTTCAATGTCAAGAACTACAACTCTCGACTACCCCACAAATTCACTTTCCAAATCATCATGAAATTAGTCGGAAATAAGGTCTTCAGAACTGTCTTAGACAAAGGAGCTTCAGCTTCGGTTTTGTCCCTGTCTTGTTTGAAAGCTATTGGCTCTCCTAAGCTTGTAACATCACCTATGACTCTGAAAGCATTTGATGGATGAGGTTTCCAGCCCCATGGTCTCATATCATCCCTTTCAGTCGAGCTTGGGGGAAAAACTGTTTCTATTCAAGTAGAAGTAGTAGACGCCCCATTAGATTACAACCTCCTTCTAGGAAGAAATTGGTTTTACGCCATGACTACTGTTGCTTCAACGGTATTTCACACTGTCCAATTTCCATATCTAAGGAGAATTGTCACCATTGACCAACTCAATTTTTGTACGCCGAATGTTACTACCTCTACGGATAATAACATCCCTATGTTAGGACAATCCCCTCCTCCTTACCAGTCGATTAGGGTAGGCATGTTGAAGGATTCGTCCCTTATGGGGATTTTTCCATCCACTCCTCCTAACATAGACACAGTGACAATAAATATGATTGCGTCATTTGATTATGATCCAAAGGGAAAACAAATTGCTGATTCCATTTCGTTGAGTCCACATGAAGAAATGTACAACATCATTCAAATCGTTTTTGATAACCACACTGATGAACCTCATCTAGTGGCTTCGGACCCTTACCACCTACCTTACTGGTTAGAACCATCTCTTCCTATTCTAGATTATCTCTCTGAGACTTTTCCTTCCAACGAGTCCATTACGGAGAGCATGAGTACGAATGAGCCTATCTGGGAGGATCACCATCATAGATCCTCGTTCCTCCCCAACACCAGTTTGGTAGACCATGACTTTGCATCCCTGTTTCCCACTGATATTGTCAACACACCTCAAAATCCTATATTGTTGCAAGACATGGATTCTAAAGAAAACCTATGCAACATTACTCAAACAAATCCCATTAACATATCAACCAAGCTTGGTACCATTGAGCATGTTCATGCTGGGCAGAACTGCTCGGCAGAATAATCTGAAGCATGCAGGGCACTTTTCAAAGAATTCTGCGATATTTTTTCCTGGTCTTATGAAGAAATGTCGAGGATAGACCCATCCATTGTGGTCCATGAAATAAAAACCTATCCCACTACTAAACCCGTCAGGAAAAAACTAAGGCAAGTCCATCCACGGAAAGCTGTAGCTATTAAAGCTGAAATAGAGAAACTTCTCAAAGCTGGGTTTATTTATCCCATACCCTTGATGGAATGGCTATCGAACGTTGTCCCTATCAATAAAAAGCAGGTCACCATTAGAGTCTGTATCAATTTTAGAGATTTGAACAAAGCTTGTCCCAAAGACAACTTTCCTACTCCCCATATCAACCAGAATATCGACAACTGTGCTGGAAATATCATCTTCTCATTTATGGATGGATTTTTAGGTTATAATCAGATTGATATTTTACCCACCGATTAGCATAAGAGGGCATTCATTTTCCCACGAGGAACCTTTGCATATAGGAAGTTACTATTTGGCCTAAAAAATGTTGGAGCTACTTTCCAGCGTGCTATGTCCTATGCGTTTCACGATATAAAGCATATTGTTGAACTATACCTTGACGACCTCCCTTCTCATTCACAGTGATGGGAGGACCACCCTGGTCATCTTAGAGACATTTTCCTGAGATGCCGTCATTATAATATATGGCTTAATCCTCATAAATGTGTTTTCTGTGTTGAGATGGGACACCTGTTAGGTTTTGTGGTCTCTAAGGATGGCATCTGGATAGACCCATTGAAAATTGCCACCATTTTAGCTCTACCAGCCCCAACCAACCTTCTAGAACTCCAAAGATAGCAAGGGAAGGAAAACTTTCTCCACCATTTCGTGTGCAATTTTGCAAAGAAAACACACGGTTATATGCATCTCCTTAAGAAGGACACTTCGTTCTCTTAGGATGACCAAGCCTAACAAGCCTTTGATAATCTCAAACATGCTCTGACTCATTCACTCGTGATACACCCCCCATATTATTCAAAGGATTTTCTCTTATATATTGCTGCCTCTACTACTACCATCGCTATGGTAATTGTGCAGGAAAATACCGATGGTCAGAAGCACGTGATCTACTATGCTAGTAAGAATATTATGGATTCTGAAACCTGATATTCATGCATGGAGAAATTAGCATTGGACACGGTCATTGTTGTTCAAAAATTTTGTCACTACATTTCGCTCTGCATAACCATTGTATTGGTAGACCACAAACCTATGTATTACATCCTGACTCATTAGGTTCTTGGGGGCAAGTACTCCTGATGGATAGTCATACTATAAGAGTTTGATTTGGAATTTTCCAAAGCCACAATAAAGAAATCCTTGGTCTTTGCCGAGCTCATGTGTGATCTTCCTTGTGCTTCGAGGGAATCTGAGCCTAGTGATTCATTTTCGGATGAATTCCTGTTCCTAATAAGCACTACTAACCCATGGTATGGAGATTTGCTCATTTATCTCCAAACACAAAGATTTCAGCCAAATCTATCCCATGACGATCGCCGCCATATCTGTCACCATGAAAAATACTACCTCATCTTGAATGACACTTTGTATAGACGTGGTATCGATTCCATTCTCCGGTGATGCCTCACCCATGAGGAAGCTGAACAAGTGTTGAATGATTGCCACTCTAGAGCATGTGGAGGTCATTTATCTGGGATGGATATAGCCCAGAAAATCCTTCGCACTGGCTATTTCTGGCCTTCAGTCTTTAAGGATTGTCACGAGGCTATCAAGAAATGCCCACCCTGTCAACATTTTTATCCGAAAAAGTGCACTCATCCTGCTCTGCTGCACCCCGTCATTTCTGTTGGACCATTTTCCAAACAGGGGATTGATTATATGCATTGTAATCCTACCTCAGCCAGGGGGCATGGTCACATCATCGTAGCCATTGACTATTTTACAAAGTGGGCTGAGGCCATACCTACATATGCAGAAGATGGTAAGACTGCTGCTCTCTTCCTGTTCAATCATGTGATAACTAGATTCAGAATCCCGTAGTCCATAGTTACTAATCACAGATCACATTTCCATAATCAAATGATGGAGGAACTAAGTTCCAAGATAGGTTTTCGTCATGAAAAATCTATGCCCTATTATCCTCAAGCTAATGGTTAGGTAGAGGCCATTAACAAAGTTTTGAAAATGATGCTTCGTCGGATGGTTGGAGACCATAAATCCAACTGGCACCATATCCTTTTCTAGACTATTTGGGCTTACAGGACTTCAGTGAAAATAGCTACTGGTTTCACACCTTTTCATCATATCTATGGACTCGAAGTTGTCTTGCCGATTCAGTGTCAGATTCCATCCTTGAAACTTGCTGTTGAACTTCTCCCAGATACTTCCGCAGAGGAAGAGAGATTTTTTATACTTGAACAACCTTGATGAAACTAGGAGAGATGTTGCCTTGGCTAATGAGGCACACAAGAAACGTGTCAAGATGCAGTATGACAAATCTGTCCAACCTTGTGCCTTTCACGAGGGTGACCTAGCTTTGACTTATGATTAGAGATATGAAAAAATAGGAAAAGGAAAGTTTGAATCCATGTGGTACAGTCCTTTCGTTATTTCTAAATTTTTAGAGAAAGGGGCCTACGAGCTCGTAGATTATGATGGAATCCCTTTAGCACAACCTTGCAATGGGTTGTACCTGAAGAGGTACTATGCCTATATCTCTCTTGGATAGTATCTTGTATATATGTATATTACTTCACTTTCAGTGTTCTTAAGTATTTTCAATATTTTTGTGTTTAGTGTCCTTATCTGTTTATACCATGTTTTGGTTGTGCAGAGCAGATGGCTTTCTACGGCTTCGCTGATGGTGCTTGTCACCACACCTTGAATCTTGCCTTAGCTGCTTGGGTCCCCTATTCCCCAGCTTACGATTTGGTTAGTTCAGGAGCGGTTTGTATTGGTCCCGCTACCAACAATATCACCGAGTATCAAGCAGTCATAGGTCTTCTGACTGAAGCTACCTCCCAAGATGTTCACAACTTGGTAGTATTGATGGACTCACAACTAATGGTTTGTCATCTAAACCATGTTTATACCATTAGGAATCATGTGCTTATCCATCTCTTCCAGAGGATACGCTTGTTAGAAAGGTCATTTGAAACTATCACCTATAGGAATATCCCTAGGGAACATAATGTAGTTGCTGACTCATTGGCTAATTACATCCTAGACTGGCATATTACCCATTCATGACATGAAAATCAAACTTGGCTCATTGTAAATAAACGATTAAAGACACATAAAACTCAAGTAAAATACATTCACCATTTGAGACATATAAACACCAGGTAAAAGTCTGTATATATATACATATATATATATATATGAACATGTTTTACAAAAAATAGGTCATGAGACCTGATCTGAAGCACGTAGGATTTCTGGTAAAAATCACCATAGAAAATCCTGAAGCTATCAGCTTTTAGTGGATACATCATGCACTCATCGTCTAATGATGCTTGTGGTAACACATCACTGCTCGAGCTACTCTACGTAGTAGTCTGCTAAAGCGACCTGGTACTCCCGCTGTAGGCCTCTGATACCTTAGTGGGAGGTCGTCAATGGAAGCATTAGGGATGTCTAGAGTCAACCTCTCCAGGTTTTCCTCTAACTCCCCTATCACATCGTCACCTTGTGGTACAAAATAGGCTTTGGCTCGTCTATGCAATGGGCAGGCTTCCCCAGGTTGTGCTGCTTCGACGTCTACATGAAAACATTCAAGTCTCATTACTTAACATAAAAAAATATAAAACATAAAAAATATAAAAACACTATTTCCATTTTAGGGTCTTTTGTTTCTTATCGATCTCACCCCACTATTCACCAAGTGGGAGTGGTAGGTTAGGGTCACCACTAAAGTCAGTGCCCGCATATGCATAATCCTCCACCATGAGGAGCTGATCTCTCAACCATCAAAAGAACGGGTCAACGAACTTTACCTTCCCCCTGCTTGCTCCAGTACGGTCCATAATCCAGACCCACCTTTGCATGCGAGGGTCCCATGCCCTCAGCTTTGTAAATACCACTTGGGGTCTCATCTATGGAACCCGCTCGAAGAAAAATCAAGCTAGAATGGAACCAAAAACAAATTGCTTCAGTTCCCCCTGCCGACACTTGGTCAGCTGATCCTTGAAATTCGGAAGTAAGGCTTCTGCCCAGTTAAAGACTGTAGGCTCCATGGCCTCTATGGTGTAGAGCATATGCACTCTAGATGCTTGTTGTACTCCTTGGCTTCTCACCACTCTCTACATGGTAAACAACACGGTCCATAGAGGTCCATCCATCACTTCTTTTATGGGGATTTTATTCCCCGATGTCCTTGTCCCAAGAATGCAGTGATGATCTATCAACTCCTGAGTAGTAATGTCCCCCCCACGGGAACCAGTTAGCAAGATGGGAGCACCCCATCTCGAAAGGCCAGTCAGGAAGTAGATGTCCTCTACCTGAACTATCAAAATGTGAGCACCAACCTCGAAATATTGTTTCTCTGGATTCCACATTTGGAGTATATGCTCTAGTAATCGCTTATGCGATACCATACTAGGTGTGTGGAAGAATTTTAAGAGTCCACAGTCTTTCAATGTGGCTATGCAACCCGCATTTTGTTCGGGGAAGGTGTCGTCATTATCATGCTGTCTGTCTTTCCATATGACCATTTTTTATCAATAGGAACCTGTAAAAAACCATCAAAAGACTTGTTAGAAACATTATTAATCATCCAAATCAATTAAAATGAGCTAGTTTTTCTTGTGTAACCATTTTAATTTCTCCACGTCCGGCACTGCCTGTGTCTCGTTGAGGACAGGCGGTGGCACCTCTTGTGTGCTATGTTTTCGGCATGGTTCTAGCGGGGTACCGCTTATCCTGCAAGGGATAAGAGCAGTGCCCGCTGCCATGATTTTATGGCTTTCCATATAAGCCCAAAACACCATTAAAAATCAAAATTAAAGTCATAATATGAAATAGTAGGGTCTAGTCTATTACCTAGAACTGATGATGCATGAATTCGACGTTGGATGCTCCCGATATCAGCGACTGAAAATCTGGCCAAGAAAATGCTCCAAAGGCTCTCCACTATGGGTAAATAGTAAAATGTTTTGGTTTTTTACTATTTACATGACTTTTATATACATTTTTGGGTTTGACATGTTATAGTTTTGTCTTAAAATCATTTATTACTCAAAATCTATCAGTCGTAATCCTTTAATGTCAGTTATTGGGGCATTTAACACTTGTTTTTGAGTCGTTGCAAGATAGAAGAGTAGTACCAGTAAAGTTTTGGGAGTTCGTTTTTGACATTTTTGTACTATCATAAAACAGAAAAAGTATTTGAGCATTTATTGAGACACTTTGGTCATGCTCTCGAAACTTAGCATCAAAGGTCCGAGTCTGTTTCTGATTCTTTTCAGGCTCGTAAAATCTCTCATCATGAAAAGAGACCGAGTGGAGTCTTCTTTAAACTCTTTTCGGGCTCCTTAAATACGAAAATATTGTCAAGTGATCTTGTCTTCTTCACGCTCGTTAAAGCATTAGAAGAGTCATCTCTCCGATGATAGGTTATCTCTTTTTTAGTTTCGATAGAGTATTTATGAAAAAGGAACACTCCAACCAATCATGACAGGAAGAGTTCTCTAAGGTATTATTTTATACTTTTTCGAGCCTTAGGGACTAAATCATATGAAAAAGGACCCTTTGGAGTCTTCTTCTGTGGTCGTTCAGACTCTCTAAACATGAACGATATCGATTTTTCTTTCATTGGACTCGTTGAATTAAACATTGAGAGACCCTTCTTTTTGGGAACGAACCCCTCCTCTCTCAGGTTCGTAAAACATATGAGTTTGGACATGTCTTCAGACGAGCTATAACGAGTGTTTGTTACCCTCTTTGAACTCGTAAAAGTAAAAAGAGGCACTCATATATCATGATGGGGGGAATGGGAAGGGAATCATTTTGCAAATAAATGGCAGTACTTTGTCGTTACCTTTGAACATGGCACTTGTCTGCATATCATTTCAGTCAATTGGGTATTTATCTGATCTTTATGACAATCCACTTTCATGAGTCGTGCCACTCCTTTGAGTCTGTCAAAATAATGTATTGTCCGCCGTCATTGTGTGTTTGTCTGGTTAGTCATGCTACCAAGTCTTTTATCGTGCCGCCCGATGTTCAAGGGGAAGTTGAAGAATTTTTACCTCTGCAATCAAAACAGTCTTTGTGTTAGTACTTTTGAGCTAGTCTTATGGTTACTACATTCACATCATTCTAGAACTATGTTTCAAGTTTCATGTCGTCAATGTGAGACTCATTATGGCCCTCCTTCGATGAGACTATTCCCATCGACATCAGCTCATCATCCGGGAAATAGTCTTAGAAACAAAACTTAGTGCCTTGATATTTGTATGCCTTAATGAAAGATTCTATTGCTCTCAACATAGGTTCACATCATTGTCCTTTGATCAATAGAGTCGACTAGGTGTTCGACATCAAGACATCTATTCACACTCAATAGATTGTACTAGAGTACCTTGGGAATCATTAACATCAATGGTGATCTCCCTTGCACTTGTTAACGGTTCACATCATTGACTAGTAATCAAGTGGTTTCTACCATGTTCGACTTCATATCATTGTAATCACATGGATATAATCGTAGTTTGTGGAAGACGAGACAAAGACCCTGGGCATTTTTTTACCACTCATTTCTTTCCCTAGGTTGCGAAGGAGTTTTGTATATCTAGCATGGATCCACATTTGTATGGTCGTGGCTATGCTTAATTTTGTGTCTGTATGACATAGATCTACATTGTATGTCTAGTAGCCATGTCCAAGTTTGAGTCCTCTATCACATGGATCTACGCTTTATTCTAGTAGCCATGCTTGTTTATTCCTCTCATGGATCTGCCTTGTATTGGTCCACAACCATGAGTTGGTTACATTTGTCTATGATTCAAAAGTATTGATGTACTACAGATGCCTACTGGACGACATTCTCCGACTGAGCTGACATTTTCACCTCGACATGACAACTTGTTCTCTCAAAGCTCTCGCTTATCCTATCCCTCTAAGTCTCATGCATTGGGGGGCATTCTGTTATACCTAAATCCTATCACCATCATGTGATAAGACCCTTAACTTCCATGTTTTCCCTTAATCCCAACACTTAGAGGGGAAACTTGCTCTGTTTGTCAATTCTACTTAAAAAAACCTAGCACCGTGCTTACTTTGTGGCTGATGAGTGGTACCTTGCTCAGCACCGGCTGTATCCTGTTTTAGAGAAGCGATGCCACTGCCTATGGTATTTGGTCTAAAAGAGGTTCTCATCTAAACCGCTATGTCATAAGGGAAGAAAAGCGGTACCCTGTGTAAAATGGGAAAAAGAGAAGTTTCTCGAGGCTTCTAGAACTTGAGCCTCATGTCCTCCCTTATCCCTATCATTATGGGTTAGTTTGAGCTTGAGATCCCCCATGGTAGGATCTTGGAGCCACCTCACCCACATTTCTCTCAACTATTCCTATCCTTTGAGCCTTATAAATACAAGCTCATATCCATAGTTACAGAGGACAACTATAGAGGTATTGTTATGCTATTGGATTGACCACTTAGTCCAAGTCATTGGAGAGCATAGAGAGCAAATTTGGAGCTTATGGTGATGAAGTGTTTGTCTCATGGAGGGGCTTGTCGACACTAAGGCAACGGTTGTAAGCTTCTCCATACATTCTTAATGCAAAGCTGATTTCCATCCCACATTACTGTTGTTTTGATTTCACATGTACATGTTGTTGTTAGATTCCTTAGTCACTAACATGGATAAGTAAACAATTTTCTGGTAGCTTTGATGTGTTTACATGTTTCATCTGTTTGTAGGTACACAGGTTCACAATCGAAGCAGTATTCCAGGCGTCTACGACATTCAGGGAAGGTCTTCATCCTTTGTCGTTCACTCATTTGTTCTGGATCTGAACCATTCAGACAAGAGGAACAGCTTCTGTCCGTAGAAGGTGCAATATTCCTAATAACAGGAAATAAAATTAATGATAAAGAAACTAATGTCTAGATGAATTATATTCAAACACCACCTCTTAATCCTAACTTATGGTAGTGAGAAATATAAAAATTGGGCACACGAAACTAGGGCTATGGTTACCCTTTACATTATTAATCCATATGAACAAAGGAAAGAGGAAAAATACAGTATTGTGATGGTTATGTTCTGAAAAAAAAGAGACAAATATGATTGTAACATTTTTTATACAAATAAGATGCGAAAACTAAATTTGTGCAAGTTTAATTATTTTCTTAATCCTTAGTATATATAAAATTTAAGAAATTTTGAATAGAACTTGATCATATGATACCTCTTATTAAAATAATTAGACAATAATTTTTAATAGAATTGAGGTTATTTATTTCCACCATCATGGAGCATAATAAGAACTCCTAAATTGGGTGATTAGGGGGGTGTCATTCACACTTATTGTTTCGGGTGAAGATGGCATAAATGGAATTCATGCAAGAGAGGGGGTGCTAATATTGGAGAAGGTTGAGTTCAATCTTGATGAGTCAATTTAGGATCAAGAAAAATCTAGAAAGTTGATGAAGAGGGTATGATGGAGGACCTACCCAACATCGTGGCAATGCCTAGGTTTTCTCCATGGTTGGAGGAACATTTCTTTTCTTATATATACAATGGAAGTAAGACAATTTTTAGTACCCTAATAAATTTGAGGAATTTCTTATAATTGAAAGGTGTCAACACAATAAGGGAATTGTTGTATAATTGAAAGGTGTCAACACAAGACAAGATAATATTATCTTAGAAACAACCCTGGATAGCTTACATTAATTAGAAAACATGTTTGGTGACCTTTTTAATGTTATTCAGGGCTAAAAAATCAGAAAGGAAGACACTAAGAATGAGTATTCCTTATAGCACTCAATAATAGTTGAGGAGGAATATAAATTCCAAGTTATAAACAACCAAAAATCACCACATCTCCTAGGAATATGATGTAGATTAACTTAGGGTTATACTAGCTTTTTGTCTTTTTGTTTTCATCCTTTATGTTTACTAGTTATTTTGGTCATAGATGGATTTAGGTTGTTTCTTTATATTTAGTTTCAAGGGGTTTCAAGCCCATTTATGTTGGGATCACCTCTTTGGATAGTCATAGTATTGAGTCTTAATAAAGTATGGCATTATTTTTGTCGGGTCATCCCCATACATGATATTGCCATTATCAAATTTGACTTAAAGATTGCAATGCTATTACAAGTGATTATGAACTACTTAGACTTGTATGCTTTGATATCCCTTACCTAAGAGTTTGAATTTGATTGGCCTGTCACTTCTACTTACACAATAAACAATATTGATATTTCTGTTGCCATATTTCTGTGGTGGTTTGTTTCACAAGATGTCAGAGAAACCACAGTTGCCAGTTGACTAGGTCGATGTTTCACTTGTAAACTAGAAAACCTAGTCTCTTCACCATTTAAAACTTAGTTTCCCCACACAAGCTGACTATTTCTCATCATTTTATCTCTGCCTCTCAGGTATTAATGTCTTGGTTCTCACACTCTCCATATTTGACATTGCGTCCTGATGATTATTCCTGATATCGATTCGAAACATCGACCTAGTCAACTGGCAATTGTGGTTTCTCCGACATCTTGTTAAATAATAATATTGGGAATATACTGAGTGTTAAAATTTAATAATTTACATAATAAATATTATGGAATCCTAAGGGTATCAAGTTGACCACAACATTGACAAAAAAACAAGAACCAATAACCTAGGAATGTGTGGTTTTGATAAATCAAGCCCTTATTTTAAGATATACTAACCCCAAGCTTCTTTGAACATTATAAGGCATAACAAATTACCTTTGACTATGAAATCTACCATACTAAGAAGGACGGTACAACTTATAAGATTCGAGTATCTAAACTTACTAAAAATTAGGGAATCCCAAGGATTTAAATTATCCATGATATTGAGACAAAAAATTATGATAAAAAACTTCACTTTATGTGCCTTCCATTAAACAACCTCTTGTAAAGATGCATTGATATGTAAGGGAGGCCTATATGGATTCAATAATCAAATGCCTCCCTTGAAAAAGAAAGAACTATGATAGGGTAGGGATTTACTAATCAAATGAAACCCTTGCACAATCATGCCAATCCATAAGTGAGACAAAGTTATCTTCATCAAATAACACCCTTGTAAAAACATGTCAAACAAAACTTGGAAAACATGTTAGCACAAGGAATTTAAACCCTATTACAAAGTGGCAGTAACACTCTCACGTTCACCAACATGCCAAATCCCTTCCTTTTTACATAATCTTGAAATAATAGTAAAACACGTCACATGTTTTTTCTCAAAATAATACTTTATTATAAAGTATAATATAATATCTACAACATAAAATAATATATACACAGAATATTTATAAAATAATCTTTATCTTTTTATTGAAGTTATCACATTACTACTAAAAATGTATGAGTTACTCTCCAATATATGACTATTGAAACGTGTTTTTAAACGTCCTTTTCTCAAAATAATACTTTCTCATACAGTATAACATAATATATACAACATAAAATAATAGATACAAATAATATATATAAAATAATCTTTATATTTTTTTAGCAGAAAGAAAAAAAAAACATATTTTTGTTATTCATTAAATGAATAAAAAAATACAAAATGTTTCGAACAGTTTAAAGGAGTGAATATTCAAACAACAATATCTAAAGTATTTATATTCTCGATTGCATGAGTATCAAGTCATAGCAATATGTGACATAAACCAAAACATGCAACACCTAAATACTCAAGAGACCTTAATAGTAAGGAGTCGAGGGACCTTAAAGCCAACAAACCAAAACTTCCTTTGAAATTTGAAATCTGAGAAAATTAGAAATAAAAAGTGTTGATGGAGCCATAATTTATTTCCAAATTTTCCTCGATCTCTTCTCAAAAAAGGATCCCCTCTTTGCCTTCCAAAACAAATTTTTAACAAATTTAGAGAGTTGATCAGTGGATTGATTTTGTTCCTTGTAGATATGATAAAAGTTGATATTGTAGAAATTATTTTGCTTCATACGAACTATGTTACACCAAGATAATAAGGAGATCACTTTATGTTTATAATTTCCTTTCGTCGATTTAATAGTGACCATGGAATCACCATATACCTGAAGAGTCACAATGCTAAAAATTGTAGCTACCTTACACAAGCACTAGAGGGCTAACAATTCATCCTTCATGTTTGTACCAATTCCAGAGTGTAGTTTAAAGTTGTATTTATGAAATATGTTGATCAATAAGACCACACCTGCAGTATAAAAACCATCTTTAGTTGCTTCATGAATGTAACCAACAACACCAGAATGTTGAATATACTTCAAAACTTTGGGCTTAACAAATAAATCAGACCTGCTACAAAACTCTTTTTCCATATTTATTACCTAGTAATAGATAGAGTTTGGGTCCTGAAGATGATATTCAAAAATACTTACATTCCTTACATTCCATATTTTTCAAGAAACAATAGCAAGTAACGTATGATAGGCTTTACAGTTTTTATACCATTGATATACACTTTGATCAAGATTTTCACCTTCCCAAATATGAGGAATATTAAGAGAAAGACAAACCTTTTTCCCAAATATTAACTGTAAACCTGCAAGTTATCAGAAAATGTTCAATAGATTATGAATCATTTTTACATAAAGTGCAGAGACCTGGCCGAAACCATCCCTTCTTAACTAAATTGTCTAGGTTTTTAGACAATTTTGTAGTGCCAACCACATAAAACATTTCCAATTTCATAATACTTTATACCACCATTTTTGTGTTTTCATGTTAATATTTTGAACAATAACCTGGTAAGTTGTTTTGGTTGTGATGTTCCAGTCCTCAAATTAGTTGACCAAGTCAAAGAATCCTTTTCTCCTGAAAGTCTACAACCTGCTAATTTCAACCTTTTAATATAAGCTTCCCATTATATAGTTGACTGTTGAACCAATCCTAAATCTTGTGCAGTAGAGCAATAGAAGCAATCCCTATTCATCCATAATGACATTTTGATATGTGTTGAAGTAGAGTAACCAATATCTATTAAAATAGTTAGTGATGTGAGATGAGAGTTTGAAATCATCTTCCAATCCAATGATAAGATCAATACCAACAAAACAATTCCTTCCATTCCCCACTTTCCAAGTAAGATGCATACCAATATAGTGATAAGTTTTCAAACATCCTTTCCAAATTGGTAGAGAATATCTAGACAACTTTTTTGGCATTCTTACCCAATAAAAAAGATTCTTCTTTATATATATCCAATGAATAATTGAAGGGCAAAGAGTATTTCATGTCAAACCCCTCCAAAATCTTTTCAATCTCAAATAAGAACTAAACCAAGGTAAATGTTTTATACCTCGACCATCCCAATTCTTCGGCAACGAAAGCTTCTCCTAGCTAAACATAATAAGATTACCTCTTTTTTCTCCACTTGTCCATAAGAAGTTAAAGATATATCTTCTTAGAATATTAATAACCTGGGAAGGAACTTGCAGAAGTGAAAACCAATAAACATGAATGCTAGTAAGAACAACCTTGATAAGAGTAACTCATCCACTTATGGAAAGAAGCATGACAGTCAAATTGTTTATTCTTCTTTCAATTTTTTCTAACAACCAATGCCAATCCCGAACTTTGTATTTATTGGGTTTCAGAAAATAACCTAAATATTTGAACCCTTTTTTCCAAATCACATGTTTTTGTACAAGAGAATAACATTGATACCATTTAAAGTAGCTTCATCCAACTTGTAGTGGAAGAAAATAAATTTCCTGATACTAATAGACATACCAGAATCCTTACAAAAAAGGCTCATAATATCCTTATAACACAACCATTCATTCAAAGAGTCAATGCCAAAGATCAAGACATCATCAATAAAAATAAATGGGTTATGGAAAACTATTTGCTAATTTTGACTCCCTTGACTTTCTCTTTAATATTTGCATCATGAATAAGCCTACTCAGATCTTCAATAGTGAGTAGAAATAGAAGAGAAGAGAGTGGAAAACCTTTTATCATTCCTATTCCACTCTTGAAAAAATTACAAGGGGTTCCATTCACCAAAACAACAAATTGGATAGATGTAACACATGCCATAATCCAATTAACAACTAGCACGAGCATACAAATATGGAAAAGAATCAACCTTGAAAAACCCTAATCAAATCTATTCAAATATTTTTCTAGATCCATCTTCAACAACATAGCCTTCATTTTCTTTTGTTTGATATAATGTACAACCTCATGATTTATCCCAATAGCACATAAGATTTGTATGTCATGTATAAATCCGCACTTCTCTAAATATAGTCCATTTGATAAGACATGTTTAATTCTAATATAAATGATTTTTGAAATAATCTTGTAGATCATATTATAGAGGGAAATTGGCCTAAAATCTGCAAAATTTCCGGTTATTGCATTTTGGAACCAAAGTGATGAAGGTAGAGTTAGTAGCCCCTGAGACATAGCCTTATGTTCTGGAAAACTCCACCATAGCTAGTAAATATTCTCCCATAATATAAAAAAAAATGGAGAAAGAGGTCAACAGTCCACCCATGAGCGACAAGAATTTTCTCTTTTTTAAAAAGCTTTAAGGCATCCTCAACTTCTTTCAGAGTCACTTGATTCCCTAAAAACTCCTTATCCATACCCAAACCCCACAAATTCAGAGAGATAATCATCATTAAATAAGAATAACTTGGGGATTATGTGCTCTAAGTTCTCCAGAAGTATCAACAGGTACATAGACTTTTTTTATAGAAGCAACTTCCTCTAGTATGATAGACAAGGGTTTGTAAACTAACGGATCAGAATCCACATAAGAGGATTTTTGTGACTTTTTCTTCTTCCTTATTGTTACATTTTGGATGTAATAGTCTGAAGGGAATTGACTTTTGGATTGGATGACATAATTTTTGAAAAACAATTCTAACAGAGCTGTTGAAACTTTGACTTCCAACTAATCATATCCATTCTCTTTTAAAATTTCAACATCACTCACAGGAGGGTTTGATACATTAGGGTTTATTGTAAATCCTTTTTTAGCCAAAAGGGAATCTAGAGGAAACCTTGAGGAGTTTGAATCTATTAGATTTTTATCCAAAGAAATTTCCTTACTAAACCCCTATTCTGAATTAACCCTGAGAGAAACTATATCAAAATCCCTACCCAGGTTTCTTCTTGACAAAGTAAATGGCATTTCCTTATTAAACCCCTATTCCAAAATAACCTCGAGAGAGACTGTATCAAATGCTTGACCAGTTTTTTTCTAGAATTAGTAACAACTAAATATGGCTTTAAATTAACAAAATTCCTTCTAGAAGAAAAGCAATGATTCATATCCTTTTCTACAGAAAGATAAGAATTTAATTCATCTCTTGTAACATCCTCATAATTATTTGAGGAAATAGAATTACTCTTACGCGTGTTTTGGATGTCACTATTGAAAGTCGAGCGGTGTTTCTGCTATTCGTCACTAGAGAAAACTAAAGAATGAAAATCTACAAGGACTTCAGACTGAGTAGGATGAGTACCTGAAATCAAATAGGGACATCAAACTCTAACATGCCCTGTATTTCGACAGTAAAAACATCTAAAAGGGATGTCAAAATAATCAAGCTTCCGGAGAAAAAACCTAACTCCCCATGTCACCTCTATCTCAGTAGTAATCCCTTCCACAATATAAAGTTCAACCATAAACCTTGCCACCATCTTGTCCATACCATGAAGTGAATTCTTATCAACCTTGATGAATTTACCAACTTAATTCACAAATCCCTCCAAAACGTTATGCATCCAGAGCTCCCGGGGAAAGCCAGTTAAGAGCATCCAACCGTTTCTTTTTGTTTGTTTCTCTTTTGCTGGGTTAAATGCAATATGCCATTGTTTTAAAAACAAAGATCCCTTGTTATAGATCCAAACCTTGCCCAAAATTTTAACTAATTTCTCTTCATCCAGAAATATGAATATAATCTAGCCATTTATTAAGAGATTAATACGAGGAGCATATACCACCTTTGGTACCCAAAACTTATTAACCCAATCTTGCAGATCACCTTTGTTCAATTTCGTGAACTCCACTCTTCCCACAAGCACACACTTATAGATAGCATGTCCACTCGTTCCAGGTTAACATCCACTCCTAATTCAAATCTTGCTAGACTAGACCTGGCTTTATAAGCCTTTAATCTTCATCTGTACCTTACACATTTCCCTATCAGACGAGGGTTCCATTCTTTCTCTTTATGAACCGAAGCAAGATCAGTGGGACAATCCGTTGAGAGAGTCGCTTTGCCATCATGTTTAGCTCAATAAAGTGTTGTTGACATGTTTTTTCGGAATCGCTTACAAGATCTATCCTAGATTCTAGGTAAAGGAGGATCTCAATGTCAAGGGTTGATACAAGAAACAAAAACCTCCCTAACAAAGAGTGACCCCTAATAAACCTAGCTCAAAGAACTGAAAACAAGAAGAAGAAAGGTAGAAAAACCCCACATTTGGCGGCACAACAAGCCTAAAAAAATGTAGCAGAAAAGACAAAACCCAAAATTCCACTTTTTTCTCTTGATTGATAATAAGCTAATCAAAAGTTATTAGCTAAACTCCAAGTCTGCTACATCCTCTCGTTTACTTCCAACTAAGATTTTCATAGCGCTATTCCTCCAAACCCTATCCATCACTTTGCCCCTAATTTTTCTTAGCACTTATTATTAATTTATTAATATAACATATAGCACTACATTATTTATAATATTTTTGTCTTTCTTACTCGCATGGCCATACTAAATTGCCTTTCTTTCTTATTATTGAAGTTATCATACATTACCAACAAAATATCTAAGTTACTCTCCAATAAATGACTCTTGAAACAAGTATTTAAACTTTCTCTCCAAGAAATGAGCCCGATGACACATGTATTTAAATTTCTCTTAATATATTAAGCGATAATCTCGAAAATGTGCTTAAGATAGGAGATATGTTACTCAAAAGAACACTTCTTAAAAAAATTAACTATAATGAAATGTGATTAGGAGATATATAATTAAGCTCGTGTTATGTCATGGACATTTCCTCTCTCTTCATATAACGTCATGTTTAGGATTATTTAATTTATGCATAAGAAGAATAAAGAATAAACTAACTTTAATATAAAATTTATTTAAAGTTCAATATTTCAATCAACTAAACTATGTATGAAAGAGTCCTAGAGTAAAGAATGAACTAACTTTAATATAAATATGTATGAAAGAGTCCTGAAGAATAAAGAAGGAACTAACTTTAATAATATTAAAGTTTAATATTTCAATAAAAACTAAAATTGGGTTTGAAAGAGTCATGTATAGCTGATAACTACTTGAACGACTCTACCATTGTGAAAACTATCCGTGGGAATTATCAGAGCTATATAACAACCTTGCACAAGTTATAACAAATATGCGAACTGAGGTGCATTCCTAATCTTGATGTCCTATGTCAATAATTTACTGAAGATGTTTTTAAGCCTAACATTTGTGTTCTTCATCCCTTAGATCCAAGTTGTATTGCACATTGATTAAGTGGTCATGATTTGGTACGACCCCTCATATAGATGTCAATTTCGAAATCAAAGGTCCGTGCTAACTTGGAAGTGGAAGCAACTACTAGGCACTATAAAGACTTATGAGATCAACCAGACAAGGAGGACAACCAAAATATGAAGGTTGATCACACAACCCAAATCTCTCACATACATCATGTATCCTATCTCTGTGATCATTACTTCCTGATACCACTGTAATGACCCTTTGTGGATTTTTTTTTAGAATGACCAATTTTTCACTCTTTCCCCTATTTCGACTTTTGACTAGTTTTGATGTCTAGGTCTCCAAATTGATCCAAATACTCCCAAATATTTTGAGAAGGTATATGACGGATATTAAGACTTGAATATGATATTCAAGGATGGTTTATGACCCTCTAATTACTTCTGTAAACTTTTTTAATATTCTGGCCAAAGTAGGAGCCTATACTAGCAAATTGGGTTTCCAATTCCTCTAGGGTAAATTCTAGAAATGGCTTCCCAAATGATCCCAAAACCACTAGAATTTATGAAAATAGGAATAGGATGTTTAAGGGACATTTTTAAGGTCTCATATGCATCATTGTTCAGTTTATAGATGCTTTTATGACCCTCTCCCAAACAGTTACCAAATCACTAATTCGACCCTTGGGGAGATGGCACCAAATCTTCTCCAAATGCAATTAAACTGATTAAAATGACCTCAAATGCTTAATTTCTGAACATCAAACTTGTAATAATCATAAATAATAGTCCATTCATCATAAATATATCGGAGATACATTATTCCATTCAAAATAATCAGCGTTACCATGGCATACATCAACATAGTGGGGAAATGGTCATTGTTTGCTCATTAATAGTCGCTTTTACATACAACCCTTTTAAATTTCTACCCGAGAATTTCTGAAGATGAATAATGGAGTATATTAAAATTACTACAATCCAAAAATTACCAAGATAATCTCTCTGAAAGAGTACAATAGCTCACTCGAAGCGCAATCCCTCCATGAGGAAGAATATGCAATACAAACTAGAAATGGTTGAGAGAATCTGTTTCACTAAAAGAAAACAATAGCTTCCTTGTATCTTACACCTGCAAATATAAAATCCATTAAATCTCCATGAAATACCTGAATATCCTCTCCAAACACCAACTTGGATGGGAATCTTTCATCCTCGAAATTGGCTAAGGAAAGAAGGTAGTCATCCACTAGCTCTCTCTCTTGACAAATGAAATTTTCTCAAATGATAAAAATTTGACATCATTATTTGTTCTATACATTTATAAAGTTTCCAAGCTCTTTAGGGTTTGAATTCCTTCCAAGAGATGCATTCCAACTCTATTTGGGAAGAGATTCCAAAGAATGCCACTTGTACAACAATTCCTAGTCTCCCACTTCCACCAAATCACATGTGGAGGCATATTAGCTTCCCTAAATACCTTGAGCACCCTATTGGATCCATTTTTATTCCTAAAATGTCATGTATGTCATATTTCATCCTTCATATCTGATTTTTGTCATAGGTGTCATAGCATCTTCATCATTGTTTTCATAGAGCTAGGGAATCTAGTCCAAGTGTCTCACTAGCTCCAAAATGCTTCTTCCTCTTCCATGGGAGTTACTCTTCCACTCCAATTTGACCTTAATTGATTCATTCCAAGTATATTGACCTTCCAACTCATCCCAATACCCTTTGGATTCTTATCGTTTCAAAATGACAAGAGGAGGATGCCATGTGGCATAGAAAACCTAGCTTGTGTGGGTCCCACTTCCTCCATGTCTCTTCATGATCAATTTTCACTTTTATTTTCCCTTGTTATTTATCTCCTTTATTAAATATTTATGCCATTCTAATTTTCAAACATCATATATTGTCCCCCTTATTCCAAATCCCAAAGCTTCCACCCCCAACCTAGGAAACTAGTAATTTTCCTCCCAGGCAATTATTTGGCCTTTAGCATCAATTTGAAAAAGTCTCATGAATATGGAAAATGTGATTAGGCCATTGTTACTCAATGAAAAATTAGAGACATGAAAAATCCTCCCTTCCCAACATTGCTTGTCCTCAAGCAATTTCAAACATGGGTGTTGAAGAACTTGATTTATGTATGATTCTTTGAAGTTGCCACTGCATTTCCCAACTTTGAGTCTTTGAGATTCCATGCAGATTTTATAGAGGAACCACCATGCTTGCTGCTGCACTACTATGATTAAAATCACTTTATTAAGTGGGTAATCCATCTCCCATACTTCTTGTTTCCCAAAAAATTTGAAATCAATGGGACTAAAAACTATCCCAGGGTCCCATTGCTTGTATTGCACTCCAACAATTAAGAGTGCTCTCCAACCCATACCATTAGGAAAGAGAATTCCAGATCCCATTTTCTTATATGCATTATTAAAAACATCATGAGTACATAATATATATCATCAAAGTACATAACAACATAATAAAAATGTACATAAAGGAGATGCCTCATCAAAAAATCATGAAAGTGCTTATACCTCCAAATAAGTAGACCACCATTTTCCAAGTGCATACAAGCTTCAAGTGACCAATCAAATATGCTCCAATGACATAGGTGAGGATCCCATGTCCCATAATGCTTCTCCAAAAATATATATTGTGCATCAATGTTACAGAGAAAACTTCCTATGGCTTGGTGTACCATAACAGACAGAGTAACCGTAGAAATCAATCCCTTTCCAATATGCAAGAAAAATAAACATCTAACACTTAAGGATCTTGAAACATACCTTATTCCGTATGGTTGATGTAGATCCTCGTTGAGCTTTTCCAATCTCACTTGTGTTATCAATTTGTTCTCTCAACAATCAGCAAACAAGACAAGCATGCTATATAATTGTGCTAGACCTACTCTAGCATATATAATCAATAACATATAAGCATTTAAAAGCATCCATGGATTCAATATTCATTTAAATACACATTATTGGACAGGAAAAGATATTTATATTAATATAAATCCGAGATTACAATAATGACAACCTTTGTCAGCACGTCTGCGAACCGGAGAAACTAAGTCCTCCACCTGGGCCTCCACCACTTCAATACTCCATCTCTCGATAGCAAGCTCACAAGAAAAGGAAAGCCTGGAAAGAACACAAAGTGCTCCAAGGGAAAAAGGGATGTAGACTCAAGTATAAGCTCTGGAAACAATGGACTATAGTTTTCATGCTCTTCAATTCCTCCTCCTTCAATGTATCCAAAGGGTTCCTTATATAGTGCTTCAATGGGGTAATGGAAGGTCGAATACGAGCGATCTCAAGGCATATGGAAGGCCAAGAGACAAGTGACTCGGCTCCACATCAAGGAAAACTCCTAAACTATTTGGCCTTATGCACACATCCCGATGTATGCGGGTTTAAGGGTCATATTCATGCATATATGCGATAATAGGTTTAAAAGTCGCGTATGGAAAATAATTCATGTTTTTAGGGATGATCTTGTAAACATCAAAGGTACAAAAAAGGTCCATGGGATCCAAAGAGTCTCTAGAGGGATAGGGAAGGCCATAAATATGTGATCCACCATGTGTGGTAAAATCAAATGTAACAGATGCCCCCTAATGTGTGAGGTCAGAGGGGTGATACGATGGATGAAATACATTATAAGTCCATCCCAGAAGTGGAGTGATGAAGAACCAGGTGGAAGAACTAGCCATCCAATAGTATAATACAATAATCAAACTCTACATATGACTGCAAGTACATATTGCAGTCCTAGATACATAAGAGTACAATGACCATGAATAGGCATGATACAAAATATGACATGTGTGGTCATCGCCACATACAATATAAATAGATTAGAATCTCCATGATGAAGATATACAAAGGATCATGATCTCCATGAAAGCTAAAGATATAGAATGATCAAGATCTCCATAATGGCTAAAGATATCTGACATACACTGGAATCAAGTCACAAGAGCTAAAATCTCATGAACTCTGGCACGATCAAGGAGGTAGCATATATGAAATGCCACCAATCTAGAAGGTCTTCTACACAATCCGCTATGAGTACATGTCCTACTATGTGAATAGAGGTGTCGAGGTCGAACATAGTAGTCCATCATCTTATTACCGGTCATTGATGTATACCATTAACATATGTGAGACCACCCACTGATAATGAAAATGGGAATCAAGGTACTAGAGTGCAAACTAACAAGTGTGAATAAATGTGTTGAGGTCAAACACTTGAAAGAATCCATCGATCAGGGGACATTGATGTATTCCCAAAACTATTGATGGCGAGAGAACCTGCCACTAATGACTGTAAGTCTCAAGGCACTCAAAATGACTCTAGACTCCTATCCCAAAATAAATGATCTGAAGTTGATGGGATGAAATCCGCTGGAAGGAAGGCATTAAGGAATCCCCCATCATCCAACACGAGGTACTCAGCAAAGCTGTATAATTTGGAAGGAGTCGATCATAATGTGCACGAACCAGTACCAGTATCAGGAGTGGCCGACATGCAAAGTCAAGAGAACTGAGGAATGGTCAACTTAGGTTTCAACTTCCTTCGAACAAGAGCATAAAGGAAGATGGTGACTGAATGTAGGAAGCATAGATTCAATATACAAAACTGGGACATCTCTGTGACACAGGAGGCATCGAGAGAGGCTCCATTGGGACTGGAAGCTTAACCAGTCGGTGGAGATAAAATCAGAGAAACAAGTATAGCTCCTAAAGTTAAACTATTAACCCAACCAACGGATGTGATATACAGTGCTCTGTTCGAAGGCGACACGACTCGACTGCTACCAAAGATAACATATTTTCCTGTCTAGACTTTTGGTTTTTTAATTTTTTTTTTGGACTTTTTCAAATATTTTGAAAATCTTGAAAAAGAATAAAAGTGCGTTATAGTTACAAACTAGGAGGAGACGAGTGTCAAGGGGAAAACAAACTAGTTCCAAGCAACAGAACATACCTATGCTCAATGTAAGGACACATGTGTAGGATAACGACACTCGAGGGAAAGTCCCCTCCCGGTAAAAATGGGGAATCAAGCTGCAAAAGATATGTAAAATGGCTCTGCTTGGCTAGACATGAGACAAGCTCGAGCTATATGGCTAATAATCAAAGTTAGGGAAGCCGGCATAAGGCTAAATAAGGCAAGCAAAACTCATGATAATACAATTACAACTTGACATAAGGGAGTCCTGGGGAAAAAGGCCAGCAAAAAGATCAAGAGGGGTATGAGGCTCTTACGCAAAGTCATAGTGATACTATACAAAGGACTCCCACACCCTAAAGGAAAAATGTCGGCATGGACACCAAATTCAAAATGGGAGCTAACTAGGGCACCCATGTATGGTCAAGCTCTACCATTCACATCATGTCACTTCTAAAAGCAACAAGAAGGTTCCGTGAAAAGATAGAATGGGTTCATGCCTAAGGTTATAATGAAACGGTCATAAGGTCATGCAAAGTGCAAATGGATGTGAAACCTAACCTATATGCCAGTTTAGACATAATACCTTAAATACGCACGAATGGGTCAAAACCATGGTCAAACTATGCTCAAAATGGACCCCTACATCATCAAATTAGTCCAAAACGGTCCAAAATGGTTAGAAATGGTCCAAAACTATAAAAAGTGCGTAAAAAATTTCTATAAATAGTAAAAAATTTAAAATTTCCATATCATTTGAAATTTTTACCCATTAGAGTTCAAAACTTCCAGCGCGAATTCCGGGAGCATCATTTGACGAAATTTGACACCGTTTGTTCCAGGTAACTCCTCATGTCCTCCTCTTCCCATTTCATGCAAACTTTTAAAGTTTCCATGGTCAATTTCATTTTCTAGTCCAATCTAAAGGATGGGTTTCAGCCCACGCGGATATCGAGGTTTTTTCTGTGCATAGGGCTGGCCATACACGGAAAACCGCCCAAAATCGCATACATATGCGGTTGTTTTGCAAAAAGTCTCATATGCGACTGTGAATAAGGATTTCTAAGGAAAATAATAGCCAAAAATCATGTTTTCTATGCAGGATGGTTCTAGAATGGAGGGAGAGGGAACATGGTGATGTAGAAGAGGCTATACAAGGTGACTTAATGGCTCAACAAGCTCTACGTGCATGTGGTTTGTATAAGTTTTGGTGTCTTGGCAGCCTGAGGGCCAAACCAAGACTCCTACAGATGCTAGTGGATTACTAGGATCCAGACTCTGAGTCTTTTCACATTGACGAGATGTTGCTCAGTATAGAGATTGAGGACATATACTTTATCACTGGATTATCCTGATGAGGAGAGGTGGAAAATCTCCAATCTCGTAGGCCAGGAGGTGGCTTGACTATTGATGAGTACATTGCGGTGTACTACTTTTCGGACATGGAAAAGGTAGGGAGTCAAATCCTGACAAAATCGATCCAGGTGCTGGGAATAAAGGCCATACTATTGGCACTGGGCAGGATAGCTGGACTAGCTTCCTTCCAGTAGGTCTCATGGCCATTGATGTTCTATGCGGTGGAGTCTATGAGACCCACAGTGTACGACTGGAGCACTGCACTGTTGAGTAACACGAAGCAGCAACTCAGTGATTGCAAGATGGGAAGGGTGAGAAACTTCGGTTTCGACAGCATACTGAGCACGTTCTTCTTTGAGTGTGTACTAGGGCTAAGCCCTAGAGTGGACATTCCTCCACACAGAGTTCGAGATCTGGCCCAATGATGTTGGGAAAATGTTATGTGCAGACTGGGCAGAGGTAGGGTGGCTAACCCCTACCCAGTGGACTTCTTTCCATGGTGGCGGAGGTAGATCATTGCCATCGATGAATACCCCTATGCAGGGATAGATTTACGGGGAGATCTAGACATGCCCCTACCACCAGGAGTGGAATATGGCGACATAGGTAACAAATCCCAAACCCTCTTTTTAATTTTTTTGAATTACTAATTTTTTTTGTAGTTTTTGATATATTGACTCAAAAGACATGTTTTGGTGTGACAACACATAGTGACAATCTGTCATGTGTATGTAGATGTTGGACCATGATGACCGGATGGTTTCCCTCGTCATAGACGGAGGGGAAGAGGAGACGACATCATGGGTGTGGAAGTGGAGCAGATGCTCCAAAGCATCCACACAAACTTTGTACACTTGACACACAAGATACCCATGGCGCAAGTCGAGGACTTGCCTAAGGCCATGCAGCGCCAGGTGGTTGGTGTACCACGGGCATGGGTTAGATTATTTCGATGTCTAGATAGAGCCGTGGTGTGCTACCATGATTAGAACTCCCCTCCTCCTCCTCAGGCTTAGAGAACTGAGAGTATTTCTTTTTGTACTACCGTGTATTATATTTTGGTGGCTTGGAAGCCCGAATTTTGTATTATGACACTTATGTATTATGATGTCACATTTTGGATTTTTAATATCGATTTTATTTATTTACATGTGTGTAAAAATGTATGTTTGTGATATGCTTATGGTCTAAGAAACAAATTCCAATCTAACACATAGTTAGCATACGAGTCAGCAACTTGATTAAAAATTCTTGAAACATGTATGTATGTTATATTCTCAAATTTCCATTCTATAAATATCACACGTAAGAATCTTCGTAATAATGTCAGATCCCTAATACGATACAAGCCATTAAGCTGTGAAACCACTAACTGCTAATCAAGACGTACCTCAAGAGAGAGAACACCATGTGAAATGACATCCCACAAAACAACATCATTCGAAGAAGGCCGTAAACATATGCCTCTTGAAGACAATACTTGACCCATATGAGTATAAATCACCCAAGCAGCCGAATCTAATTTTTGAGTGTGACGGCTAGAATGATCAGCAAATCCTATGTAAGCGGAAGACTCCATCGACATCTGCCATAAGAAACGAAATATAATCAACAAATCTGATCACCATAAGAAAACCTAACTATGAAATTCAAAAAATGTACAATAATATACAATAATCAGCCCTGGCTGAAGATCATGCATAATATTTTTTAAGATAGAGCCCATTTCTAGGCTCTGCCAAGGCTGTCCCTTCATAATCCACCATCTCATAAGCTCCCTTCTCTAACACATGTTTGACTATGTAAGGACCATGCCACATGGAATAAAATTTCCCTACCCCCAAGGGTTCTTTAGCTTGATCCCACAAAAGGACCAAATCACCTTCACTAAACTTCCTCGGACGGATAGACTTATCATATTGGACCTTAACGCGACGCTTATTTACTTCTAGAGCCACTAAGGCATCTCGGCGCTGCTCATCAAGCTGCTCTAAGTGGACCAAATGTTCCTCCAATGCAAAAGTGTTTGGTAAAAGCTCTATAGCTAGATTCAACGAAGGGATTTCGCATTCAACTGGCAAGACAGACTCCACCCATGTACGACTTGATATGGAGAGAAATCGATGGCAGTCTTAACCGCGGTTCTATAGGCCCACAAAGCATGATATAACATGATATTCCAATGCGTCTTGCTTTGTGCGATGGTTTGTTGGAGAATAGACTTAAGTGATTTATTCACTACTTCTACCTATCCATTCACTTGAGGGTAATAAGAAGAGGAGTGCTCCTACTTATACCCTAACTTTGAAGCCAACTCTTCCATCATTTTATTCTAAAAGTGCCTACCATGGTTAGTGACAAGCTCTTTCAAAATGTCGAACTGAGTAATAAATTTGGTTGAAAATGAAATGCGCGGCTGTCTCACCATCGGATTTAATCGTCCGCATAGCCTCTTCCCATTTTGTGAAATAATCGACAGCCATTATAATGCGATGATGCCCCACAGCCAAAGCTGGGTTGAAATCCATGAATTCAAGCCCCCACTTGGTGAAGGGACTGGCGGTGATGATAGGATGTAATGAGGCAATATGCGAGTGCATATTGTGTGCAAACACCTGGCAAGGGTGAAACTTCTTGACCACATTGACACAACCTTTGAAGATCGACCGCCAAAAATATCCTGCTCTCAAGATTTTTTGGGCTGTAGAAAGCCTAGATAAATGACCACCACATGCTCCTCCATGGAAATCATTCAGCACATCCTTAGCCTCATTATGGGTTAAACAACGATGTAAAATTGAATCTACCCCATAGCGGTACAAAGTGTTATCCACTATAAGGTAGTTCTTATCTACATGATGTAATCGTCATCGCTCATCTCATGAAAGGTGAGTATGGACCTTCAACATTTGAAAATATGCAATTATATCACCGTACCATGGGTCCAAAGTTGAGATAAGGAAAATATGCTCATCGACAAACGTATCATCATAAACCTCCTCCTCCTCCACACTTGGAAAATCAGATATGAGCTCCGCAAAGATCAACAATTTCTTCGATTTCACCGAAATGAATTTGAGATCGAACTCTTGCAAAATAACAATCCATTTATTGTATTTCCCCCCAATCATCCTTCTAGTGAGGATGAACTGAAATGGATTGACATGAGCTACCACTAAGGTCTGGCGAAGGAGAATGTAATGTCTCAATCTCTGAACCGCATGAACCACAGGCAAGTTTCTCCACATGGGAATAATGGATTTCCACATCAACAAATTTTTGGCTCAAATAGTATATGACATGCTTGTGGAGCTCCTCATCCTTTTGAACCAAAACCATACCAATATTATCCATGGACACGGCCACATAAATAAAAAAATCATGGCTGTAGTCAAGGGGACTAAGCACAGTGGCTAATGCTAAGGCTCGCTTAAGAGCATCAAAGGACTCATGGGATCACTCATCCCTGCTTCTTATCAACCGAAACAAGATTTGAAACCCACTCCGTCAAGGGAATGAGATAGATAAAACCGGCTTTTAACAGCTTCTCTATCTTAGCCTTAATAGCGGGTGCTTTTCTAGGATTCACGGCACGCAAACGTTGTCAAACCGGCTTCGCATTTGGATAGGTCTTAATCTCATTTTCAATAATACGAGGGTCAATACCTGGTATTTCTTCATATGTCCAAGAAAAGATATCAAGAAAATATTTAAATAGCTCGGCATACTCCTTGATCTTATCATGGGAACAATCCACCCCAATGTAGACGTTCTCAAATTTTCCAAGATCATGAGAAATATTGATAGGAATAGTAGGTGATAAATTCGCCATGTTCCCATCAGCCATCTAACCAGGAGAGCTCAATGGAACTACGAGACTACCAATCTTCTCGCTAAGAATCTTCCTAAAGTCTTCATGCTCCATACGGTCAAGCTCGGGAAGAAAATATCATCGATGAGGTAACTCTTCCCAAGGTGGCTCAACCCTAGACATGGCCTCAATAATGGCTTCATCCGATGGAAAAACATCATCGAGGCAATCACGTGCATGAGAGGACTCAAATGCTCATGCAGGAAGCACATATGGGTCTTCCTCCTCCGTCTGCGAAGAGGAAGGACTAGGATCTGCAACACAATCAAGATTCACTTGATATGCTATCATCGTTGCAGGAAATGACACATCCATTTCGACAGGTCCATTCGAAGGACTTGGTGAAGGAAGAATCCAAGGATCTTCCATATGGGTAGTGTGAAAAGACACCAAATTCAACGAGGACGAAGCCCCACCAAAACTAGATCTGATCATAAGAACAGGAGGACAGCTAAAGGTTCCCATCAGAGATGGATACATACCCACACCCACACTCCCAGTTGCCGACTGAGAATGATCGACAATCGGGATAGAAGCTCCCGATGATGCAGTAACACTTGGATTACGGAATGATGTCTGATCAATTGTAACAATCTTCCCATTAAATGGAAAGCATACTACTTGAAAGAGAGAAGAGGCTATGGCTTGCATACTATACATCCAATTCCAGTCCAACAAAATATTGTAGTCAAGGGGCACATCAACATCCTCGACCTCGATCGCGATGGTTTTCCCTCCCAACTGGACCTTAAGAGAAGGAAGAATCTCATGAGGCCGAAATGATCTACCATCAAAGGTAGTCAATATAGTAGTGAATTGAGACAACTCAAGAGAGCCCAAACCCTTCCAACATGACAAATACATCACGGAAGCAGCAACGCCTTCATCAATCACAGTGCGTTTGACGGTCATATTAAGGCAAGCCAGGCTATAGTCCCATGGTTTTAAGCGAGGTTGTAGTCTACATGAATAAAAAGAGACACATAGTAAGGTAAGCGAGGCTTAGTCCCATGGTTTCAAATTTGATAATGGAAGAAGAGTTATCATCCTTAACCCCAAGAGCAGAAAGCAAGGCTTTCCTTTACGGAGGACACCTTTGAATTACTTCAAGTGTGGGCATTGCACAAGGAGTTTGTCACAAATCCTCAGCAATGGAATCGTTCTGGGTAACTTGGGCATTAGGATTGTTCCCCAAACACTTTAGGACTCCCTTAGGAATGCATGGTGCAACTTCAGGTTTATCCATAGGTTTTTTGATACGCAAAGTGGTCTCGGGTGGAGTAGGTTCTTTTCCAAGGTCCGGTTGTGATGAACCATAATCCTTCGTATGATTCACAACCTTATTAGCACGTACCATGTTGATGCAACCATGACCAGTATTGGCTTCTGAAGGATTTTGATCTCCACCCAATGCACAATGAGGATCAATGGTCCTTGAGTTCATATTTTGATTATGGGGTAAAGGATTAGTTAGCATAGCTGGGCCCTATGCTATGAATCTTTAGGAATCTTCCATATGAGGGCACAAGTGAGTGAGGTGGTCCTCCTTACACAACTTGCAAGGAAATTTTACCTTACGTTTAGACTGCTTGTCCCACCAGCATTACGAGCATTCTTGTCATTATAATTAGCATTTTTCGTTCTTGTTCCCACCCTTATGATTATTTTTACCCTTTTTCTTATTCCTTCTGGGCTGCAAGTTGCCCTTCTAGTTCGATGATTGCATGAAAAGTACACTCGCCATTTGGGTGGGTTGAGACGAAGCCGTGGCTTGTCCTGGTGTGGATTGATTAATAGACAATTGGCTCACTTGTTTCACAACTGAATCTGCAGGTTTGGCACTTGTAAAACCCACAATGCCATCGACATGTGGTCCAGGCTTGATCTTGGGATCAAAACTATATCACGGAGCATTAGGTATAATTTCATACAAAATTCTGGATTGAGCGTAGATCAAATCCAACTCTTGCACCCTAAAGATTGCTTGTTCCTTGTTTTGGACTCTGGATGTAGAAACATCCTTCATGATGTAAGGTAACAATGACTTGAGGAACCACTCAAGAAGAAATTTTAGTGGTATAAAGGCTTTAACCAACCACTTCCGTCTATGCCAGTCTTAAATATGATCCAAGATATGTGTGGCTTTGTCTTGTCGAAAAGTCAACAAGAGTTATGTACCAACATCGTAATGCACAAGTAGCTGAAAGTGATTGAGGAAATTCATGGCAAGGTCATCGAATAAAAAGAATTCCCCCCTTGGTAACTCTATATACCATTTCGCTGTAGGCTCGGTGAGGGTGCGTTGAAATAGCCTCAAACAAATTGAATCATCATGTAAGGAATTGGAAGAGCACCAAAGGTGAAAAGTAGTGACATGCTCACTAGGGTCTTCTCCAGCTTTTCCCTCGAACTTGGGAATGTCTGAAGGAAGCTTGTTAGGGACGGCCAACCAAGCTGGGTCATGACATACTGGATCCTTCATAAGTCTCGATAAGTCAGGTAAGTTCAACGTTATGAGGAAAGGGATCCTAGGTTGAGCCGGTCTATGCCATGCTCCCTGATAGTTCTGGTTCATGTAAGGCTAATTGCTATAAATACCATGGTCTTGGCCATAATATCCTCCTCCCATTTGACCCGTATAAGGATGCATGGAAGCATTATGATGTGGTGTACCTTGACTATGCAGTGCTACAAAGCCATAATCGCAAGAGTAAGCAGGTTTTTGATACCCATACCCATAGGGTTGATAGTTTTGTCCATAGTGCGGTTAATAAGACTATCCATGAGAAGCTCCATAAGGTCTCCCATGAGAATCTCCATAGTTAGGGATATGGGTAACTCCTTGCGATAGACCATTAGACGATCCAGAAACAGGAATATGACCTCCCGATACAATGGGAAGTACTTGACTTTGAGATACTACCGTGCAAGTAGTCGCAGTACAAATGTGGCTAGTAGTGATATTCCAGCCCGAAGGACCACGTGAATGAGGGGGAGGAAGGGTTGTCAAAAATGCATTTGAAGGAGTAGGGTTCGAGGATGAAGGGACATGTGAAGGGATGTAAGTGGTCTTCCCTATGGTCACTCATCTCAGTTCTGGTATTCGCATATGAATACTAACACTAGGTCTAGGACGGACATGTGAGGTAGCTTCCACCACTGGGATGGAAGGTGCAATGTGACTAGTTCTCCCAAATCTCTCCGCATGGAAAGGAATAGGAGTGCCCCCAAGTGTAGTGCTAGGTTCAACTTCTGAATCGACATGATGTGCCAGATCAGGTGCAGGGATATCATCCATGCCATAACGAACATGACTAGTGCTTGTGCATTCATGATGAGTCTCGTCGCCTGGAAACCAATACCAACAACCTGTGAATGAGGGATCATAACCAGAATGTGAAGGTATTTCCAATGAAGGATCATATACGGGATTAGAATCTGCATCCCTGACCTTGTGAGGTGGAGAATACATCTCAGGAATCTCATCCTTGTGATCTCCCATCGTGTGTGAATCAACATGAGAAGTAGTCTGCGCGGACTGTCTGTTTCCCTTTCCCAAAGGAGGAGGAGATGTGGAAGGCAGAAGTCCTAGTAAACGATGAGAACGGTGAAGTGCTGTGCCCGAATCCACAATGACTCAAAAACGAAAAATAATTGATCTAATTATGCAAACCCTAGGCAACCTAGAGTGCATAGAGCAGACACCTATAAAATGTAAAGCCAAATTGCAAGAAAACAAGGGTAGGATATGTGAGCTCCTGAATGAAGCAGGTATGTCTCTCCTAGGAGAGGCTTGAGAATCCCATACACAACAAGGGGAGGTTTGTAACCAATTATAGTGGCCCTCAGCTTCAATTCATATAGCGACTGTGTTGTTTGACCCCTACCTGGCCAGGACACCTGCAGAATAACCTCTGCGAAGTACCCTCTCGATAACCTAGGTAAGGAAACTAAGGTCACCTCAATATAATCAATGCTGAGGTGGACACTCGCAGGAGGGATTGACTGTATGGGCAGGGTAGCAAATCCCAAAACTCTCAAAAGAGCCCCTAGATATGAATACAATCGTGGAAATATCTCAGGTGCTACTCAGTTATGACCAGGGGTCATCCCAATCAATAACCCCTCACGCTGCCTCTTGCTTAACTCCCTTGTAAGAGGAGGATCCTAAGAAACACTAATTATATAAAGGAATTTCACACTCTCACCTAAACAAACACATAAATGTTTCGTTTAGTGGTCTTGGAGAATTTACTCATAATGAACTATTCCAAGACCCTAAAACCTAATCTTGTTGGTGCACCCTATAAAAGAAAAGAGTGTAATTCATTTTATTATGCGTTCATTTTAAAGCATCCAAGAAGACTCAGTAATCATCCAAACTCACCCAGAAACACTTAGTCTTCCCCAAAAAGGAAAAAATCAAGGCATACCCGAGAGTGTGTAGAAAATACGCGTATATACGTGACTATTCCAGGAAAAACCACATTTACACATGACCGTGAAGACAAAACTCGTGTACAGGAAGAAAAAGAGATAAAAAAGAATGTAAACGAACAAGCTGAGACAAAATTTACTCCTATTAGACACTACTAGGCAAACATGCCCACAGACCCGACTTAGAAATAGAGAAATCAAAGCAATTCAAGAACATTGAATGTCGATAAGACCCCCAAAGGAAATGACTAGGAACTCCCCAGTATGGTTGCCAATTCTGTTACGGAGAAAACTTCCTATGGCTTGGGGTACCACAATAGACAGAGTAACCACAAAAATCAATCCCTTCCCAATATGCAAGAGAAATAAACATCTAACACTAAAGGATATCGAAACATACCTGATTCTGGATGGTTGATGTAGATCCCCGTTGAGCTTTTCCAATCTCGCTTGTGTTAGCAATTTGCTCTCTCAACAATCAGCAAACAAAACAAGCATGCTATATAATTGTGTTTGACCTATTCTAGCATATATAATCAATAACATATAATCATTTAAAAGAATCCATGGATTGAATATTCATTTAAATACACATTATTGGACAGGAAAAGATATTTCTATTAATATAAATCAAAGATTACAGGAATGACAACCTTTGTCGGCACATCTGCAAATCAAAGAAACTGAGTCCTTCACCTAGGCCTCCACCACTTCAATCCTCCATCTCTCGATAGAAAGCTCAAAATCGAAGGAAGTCTTGGAAAGAACACAAAGTGCTCTAAGGGACAAAGGGATGCAGAATCAAGTATAAGCTTCGACAACAATGGACTATAGTTTTCTTTCTCTTCAATTCCTCCTCCTTCAATGTATGGAAAGGGTTCCTTATATAGTGCTTCAATGGGGTAATGGAAGGTCGAATCTGAGCGATCTCAAGGCATATGGAAGGCCAAGAGACAAGTGACTTGGCTCCAGATCAAGGAAAACTCCAAAACTATTTGTCATTTTTCTCACATCCCGATGTACACAGGTTTAAGGGCCATATCCACGTATATACGCGAGAATAGGTTTAAAATTTGCGTATGGAAAATAATGCATGTTTTTAGGGATGATCTTGGAAACATCAAAGGTACAAAAATGGTCCATGGGGTCCAAAGAGTCTGCAGAGGGATAGGGAATGCCATAAATGTGTGATCCACCATGTGTGGTAAAATCAGCTGTAATAGATTCCTCATCAAAAAATCATCATGGAGGTGCCTCATCAAAAAATCATGAAAGTGCTTATACCTCCAAGTAAGTAGACCACCATTTTCCAAGTGCATACAAGCTTCAAGTGGCCAATCAAATATGCTTCAATGACATAGGTGAGGATCCCATGTCCCATAATGCTTCTCCAAAAATATATAATGTGCATCAATATAATCAGCCATGTGTTCTTTCATCCAAGAACTGAATGAAGAACCTCCAACAAAATATGAACCAAATAAGGAGCAAAGAAAACATGAAGACTTCAAGTGGATCAAAGAAGTCTCATCAATATGCCCATGAATATGTATATCATCATGAAATAACATAATATTTTTCTTCTAATAATAATGTTCCCCAATCATATATCTCTTCACCCAAGTGTGGGATGTAGTTCCTCCAACATCAAATGTACTATGCAAGGAGCTAGGAAAATCATGAGTCTCCAAGTGACTCAAGTGAACATCATAGGTGCACCCATGTAGATGTGTAGCATCATAAAGTAACAAAGGACACTGCTGCAAATGTGAATAAGAATGTGCTCCAACCATGTAATCATAAAAGGTAAATATAGGACTTCCATACTCCATATATGGCACCATAAAAAAGAACCCTTTCACCCATACTTCATTGAGGCTAATGTTGCAAAACATGGAATTGTAGGATGGAGGAGAATGAACTAAATCACCCAACTGATCAAAAGGTACAGAAGTTTCATCATGGGAAGGATCCATATGGGTAGTATGATGCAGCTCCTTCAAAAGTGTGAAACCTTTGTCATAGATTGGTTCCAATGTAGAGGAATCATGCTCTTCTTTAAAAATTGCATAACCTTCATAAAGAGACAATTCAAGTTCCTCTTCACAACATCAAATGTTTGGATATCTTCAAGTTCATCTTTAAACACATCAAGAACATTCAAATTTCCACATTTCTCATGATCCACCATGTCATGATAATCCTCCAAACAATCTAAAACATAGAAAGAAAAATAAGTATCTTGCAAATTTTCAAGAAGTTGCTCATTTTGAATTGTCAGCTTATGTTTATCCTAACTATTCTTAAAGTATGCATCATGTAACAACTCATTAAGGTCAAACAAATGGTTTCTATCAAAAAACAAAATCATGAAATTACCTTTGATGCGGCACATTGCTCTTTGAATCTTCTCCATGTCTTTAAGGAAGGATGTTTCCTCCAATGAAATAGCACTCCAACAAGAATTTGACACTAATGCTTGAGTGTCATGGAGTGTTCTAAGGGACTCTTGGATCTTATTTTCATTCATATTTAAGGCCCCTTCAACAAAATGAGGCTCTTCGAAATGAACCTCCTCATCTTCTTCCTTTTTGCTTGGACGAACTTCATGAAACTCAAGTGGTGATGGGAAAGTTGATCTTGTTTCTTCTTCAACAGCTACAAGGTATTCATTTTCATGTTTAATGGAAGTTTGGTTAGCATAAACAATTTCAAAAGTGATCTCTATGTTACCAACATAGAGGTGTGAGCACCCATCACTAGGTACTCATTCATAGTTC
Organism: Pseudotsuga menziesii; assembly: GCA_001517045.1. Classification (NCBI taxonomy): domain Eukaryota; kingdom Viridiplantae; phylum Streptophyta; class Pinopsida; order Pinales; family Pinaceae; genus Pseudotsuga; species Pseudotsuga menziesii. The sequence continues at coordinate 110,425 of LPNX010973115.1, forward strand.
AAGCATCCATCAGTAGATGATATTTGTTTCATTTCCAAGGTAGGATGTGTCTCAAAATGATCTTCAATATCTTCAATAGAAAATTATTCATACTCATGTGATGTCTCTTCATATTTTTCAGAGTCACTTGGGATTGAATTTAAATCCTCTTTGTTGATGTATATGTAACTTCGGAATGTATTCTTCTATGTATCTTATGTATTGTAACCCGATGTTTATTCCGGGATGTTTCTATTATGTATTTGAGTCATGTGGTCATGCCCCGATGTTCCGATCGGGAGGATTAATAATGTAAACAAGTCATATCAAGTCATTAGGTAAGTCCCCACAGTTTCGGGGCACTTGAGTTATTATACACTAATTAAGGTGTAGGCTCGGGTAATAATTGTTAGGTTAAGACTACGTGTGAAAATGCAATTCAAGTGAATGGATGAATATAAATAGAGAGTGAGAGTCTCTCTATTTATCACGTGTGAAATACATCACTTGCTCTCTCAAGTGTGGTGCACTATTGGAGAAGGAAATACTTTGGCTTGACAAAAGACAGAAGGCTACTGCTGTGTTGGGAGTACATCTTACTGTTTTGGGTTTCACATCTTGTGGTGATACTATCTTAGAGGAAGTTGCGAGGTTTTCTCCATTTATGGTTTCCCCGATCAAAACTCTTTGTGTCTCTTGTCTCTTGTGATGTGCTTATGTTATTGTTGTGCTTGTTATTCTCTTAGTGAAAAGATCTTAACATAATGCTAGCTTAAATGTTGAAAAAATAACATGGTATCAGAGCTAACCTGAGAAGAAGACACTGTGCAGCTATTGGAACTAGGGCTTCCTAGTTTGTGGATCTTCCTCCATATATTTTCAGCAAAAGTAATGTGGAATTACTCTCCTCCCTAGGGCGCATCTTTCTGTCGATGCGGAATTCAATTTCAAGCATTTTCAGTTTCGATGTGGAAATTAGGGCTTTCTACAGAAGATGAATTTTTGAGTGAGACTAGCATAGGATTGTTCTCCTCATAAAAACTGAAGTTTAGAGACCTGGATCAAGAATTTGGTTGGGTGAAACTCCGGGAAAGTCAAACCCTAGTTTGACCTTGAGCTAGGAGAAACCCTAAATACTAAAACTGATAAGTTTTGGTACAGTAGATATATTCTGCGATTGGCGAAGTATCAGAAGCTGAAAATTTCAGGAGCCTAATATAAAATCCTGATGAACATTGTGTCCAAAAATCAGCCTCATATTCGCTATATTCTGGGAGATATGATCTCTCCAAGTTAGGGTTCCATCCTCTTCCAGAAATCATCCATAAATAGGACACCTAGGGAGATCTGCAATATCTTGGGCTAAAGAGGTCCAAATGGAATTATTAAAGATGTTACAGAAAGGGCACAGATTTTATATTCGGTGGTCCAAATATCAGACTCAGAATATGAACCAGTGACACGTGGCATGCTGTACAACTTCGCTGTTCTGAACAGTCCTGTAACAGGTCACCTTGGGAAAAGGATCATAAATCCAAAATTGTGTAACCAATTCTGATGAAACCTGTGGTGTTGGATCAGGGACATGTGAGGTTACGTTAGTACGAAATTTCAGACATAGATGAGTACTAATTTCGGATATATCATAGAAACAGTAACAGGCATTTTCTGCAGAAGAAATTGGAAATTAGAGCTTCCTGTTCCGGGAGCTTCCCTCCACTGTTTTCAGAAAAGGAGTACATTGGATAGATCCATTTGAAGAGATATATCTATTTGTCCAATCATATCTAAAATATTCCAAGTTTTTAAAATTAGGGTTTTTGCGACAAACCCTAGATCAGCGAACTCCGGGACAAGGACAGACACCTCAAATCGGTAAGATCTAATCCCTTGCTATTTCCATTTGAGGTTCTCATTTCAATATGAAATATCACATCAGCTTGGTGACAAGCTTGGGGAAGTTGACAACTTCCAATCCTGGAAGTTTATGATCTTTCTGAATAAAATGGATTGGACACCTACATGAGTATGGAGGTTCCAGTTTCAGAGGGAGACGAGGTTAGAAGTCTTTCACAAGAAGAACTTGGTCAAGACCAAAGAAGACATCATGCTCATGTTGCAGAGGATGATGAACCATCCAGAAAGAGATCCATATATGAAAGTGAAGATTCTTCAAGCGAGGGTGAATATGTTCTGATATAAGCTCTCACAGGTAACATTACTCATGGAAGTGATGATTATCTTATAGACAGTGGGGCTTCCAAACATATGACGAGATTCAAGGAATCCTTTGTAAGACTGTCAAAACATGAATCACCTCAAAAGGTGAAACTAGGAGATGACTACCAATATCCAATAAAAGGTAGTGGGGAATCTTCATACAAGCTAGACCCTGGTAAGTCTCTAACAATGAAAGAAGTATTGTTTGTTCCAGGACTCAAGAAGAACCTTCTCTCCATTTCAGCATTGATGCAAAAGGAATGCGGATTGCATTCATAGATGGTCATGTCATCATGTGGAAAGACTATCGATGATGCGGTAGTGATTGGAGAACAAGAAGGAGGATTGTACAAATTGAAGGGCCATCCAGAACAAGCCTTGATCCATGAAACAGTAGAGCCAAATGAGCTTTGGCATAGAAGGCTTGCACATGTGCATTACAGAGCACTACCTATTGAAGGTCTTCCAGAATTTCAAGCTATTTGAAGGGAAGAACAAAAATCAGAATATGACCTTAATAAATAGTTGAAGAATGTGAAGATCCAGAATGCAGAGACCATGCCACCATAAAAGTCTTTCAAATCAAAGAACAACTTGAAGCTGTAAAAGAAGAAGTGAAGAATGCAGAAGTGGTGATGGCCACCTTGAATGGCCTCCCAAGATCATGGAATTCATTCATTCAAGGAATGTGTTCCAGAAGGAAGTGGTTACTTTCAACAGACTCCAAGAATAAGAAGAAGCTCGATTCATAAGTAGAGAAGGGAAGATGGAAGAAACTAAAGATCAAGCTCTCATCATCCAAAGAAGATCCCTCAAGCAATGAGGAATATGAAGATCTCAATTCTTGAAGAACTCCTTATCCACCTTAGCATTTGGATAAGAAATGATGCTATCATGAATGAAGAAGACGATGAAGCTGAAGACTCAAGAAGGAGTATACCCATGAAACAAATAAAGA
>LPNX010973115.1:114783-167937 GCA_001517045.1 Pseudotsuga menziesii
CCACAGCCATTCTGACATGGTGAGAGGATTGGTTCCTTCCATGGTCAGTTGTAAGGGCTGAGCCATTCTGTCATGGTGAGAGGATTCAGTTCCTTCCATGATAGATATGAGTGCTAGAGATCCAAATCCATTCTGACGAGCAGGTCAGATTTAAGGGCTGATCCATTCTGTCATGGTGAGAGGATTTGGTTCCTTCCATGTCAGATATGAGTGCTGATTGCCATTCTGGGAATGGAGGCACCTGGTCAGTTACCAGGAACACTCAATCAGGGACTGAGAGAGCCATTCTGACGAGTAGGTCAGATGTAAGGGTTGAGCCATTCTGGTCATGGCTAAAGGATTAAGTTCCTCCCATGACAGATGTGAGCGCTAGCCATTCTGTCAAGTAGGACAGATGTAAGGGCAACTGCCACTCTCCAGGAGAGTGGAGGCACCTGGTCAGTTACCAGGTAGCTCAGTCAGGGACTGGGGGCCATTCTAACGAGGGTGTAGGATTCAGTTCCTACCAGGTCATATGTGAGTGCACAAATCTTTCATCATTGTGGCGGATGTGGTTCCAGCCTGGGTGAAAGTGCAGAAATCTTTTTTCATTGTGGCGGATGTGGTTCCAGCCTACGTGAAAAGAACAGAGTTCTTTCATCATTATGGCGGATGTGGTTCTAGCCTGGTTGAAAGTATTCCATCATTGTGGCGGATGTGGTTCCAGCCTGGGTGAAAAGAACAGAGCTCTTTCATCATTGTGGTGGATGTGGTTCCAGCCTGGTTGGATGTGATGCCATTCAGACAAGTAGGTCAGATATAAGTGCAGAGCCATTTCACAGATGGTAGTTGATTGTGCCTACCATGCTGGTGAATGTGAGTGCTGGGCCTTCCTGATGTGACTGTAGTTTACTACATGATCAGATGTGAGTGCTGGGCATGCCTTTCTGACGAGCAGGTCAGATGTAAGTGCTGGGCGAAGACCTACATGAGGGTAGGCCTATAACCAGCATGAAAAAGGGCTGGCTCTGTAGAACTTCCTATGATGAGATAGTACACACATGATGATGACCAGAGATGATCTAGATCGAGCTATGATCCAGATCCAGTTATGATGACTCCGAGAGATCCAGATCGAGTGATGATCCAGATCTAGTAGTGATGATCCAGATCCAGTCCAGTGATGTTGATCCAGATCGAGTGATGATCCAGATCTAGATCCAGTGATGATGTTCTATATTGATCCAGATCGAGAGATGATCTAGATCCAGTGATGATGACTTGAAGATGAATATGACTTGAAGACAAAGATGACTTGAAGACAAAGATGACTTGAAGGCGAGATGATCCAGCTGATACAGAGAAGAAGACCAGTGCTGAAAATTGTGTCGAAAGAATACCTTCCTAGTTAAGAGGGAGTGTTGATGTATATGTAACTTCGGAATGTATTCTTCTATGTATCTTATGTATTGTAACCCGATGTTTATTCCGGGATGTTTCTATTATGTATTTGTGTCATGTGGTCATGCCCCGATGTTCCGATCGGGAGGATTAATAATGTAAACAAGTCATATCAAGTCATTAGGTAAGTCCCCACAGTTTCGGGGCACTTGAGTTATTATACACTAATTAAGGTGTAGGCTCGGGTAATAATTGTTAGGTTAAGCCTACGTGTGAAAATGAAATTCAAGTGAACGGATGAATATAAATAGAGAGTGAGAGTCTCTCTATTTATCACGTGTGAAATACATCACTTGCTCTCTCAAGTGTGGCGCACTATTGGAGAAGGAAATACTTTGGCTTAACAGAAGACAGAAGGCTACTGCTGTGTTGGGAGTACATCTTACTGTTTTGGGTTTCACATCTTGTGGTGATACTATCTTAGAGGAAGTTGCGGGGTTTTCTCCATTTATGGTTTCCCCGATCAAAACTCTTTGTGTCTCTTGTCTCTTGTGATGTGTTTATGTTATTGATGTGCTTATTATTCTCTCAGTGAAAATATCTTAACATAATGCTAGCTTAAATGTTGAAAAACTAACACTCTTCATGCACTACTTCTTCTACTTCACCTATTTCAGAACTAGGTGGTTCATGGGTCTCATCCTTTTGCTCGTTCAAGCAAACTAATGCATTTTTCCCTTTGGTTTTCTTAAGATAAATATATTTTCTCCAAATTTGGAAAGCCAACAATTCGAATCCTTTCATAATATTCTTGATCATGTCTTCAAATATAGGTTCCATGATTTTTATATGCTCCTCGCGACCATATATGAGGTTCCCTTCTCATCCCTAGTCATAGTTTCCTCTTCAACAAAAGAAATTTTGGTTTCAATATCTAATGGTGATCCCTGAATTATTTTCCTTATAAATATCAGACCACATAAGGTGCCAAGATCATGCTCTGATACCAATGTAATGACCCTTTTTGGACATTTGTTTAGAATGACCAATTTTTCACTTTTTTCCATATTTTGACCTTTGACTAGTTTTGATGTCTAGTTCTCTAAATTGATACAAATGCTACCAAATATTTTGAGAAGGTATATGAATGATATTAAGACTTTAATATGATTTTAAGGGATGATTTATGACCCTAAAATTACTTCTGAAAACTTTTTTAATGTTCTGGACAATGTAGGAGTCTTTACTAGCAAATTGGGGTTCCAATTCCCCCAAGGTAAATGCTGGAAATGGCTTCCCAAATGCTCCAAAACCCACTCGAATTTATAAAGAGAGGAAGAGGATGTTTAAGGAAAATTTTTAAGGTATCATATGAATAATTATTCATTTTATACAGGATTTTATAACCCTCTCCCAAACACCTACACAATCATTAATTTGACTCTTGGGGAGATCGAACCAAATCTTCTCCAATTGCAATTAAACTGAGTAAAATGAATTCAAATGATTAAGTGTTGAACATGAAACTTGTAATACTCATAAATTAAAGTCCATTCATCATAAATATATCAGAGATACATTCTTCCATTCGAAATAATTTGCATTACCATGGAATACATCAACATAGTGGGGAAATAGTCATTGTTTGCTTATTAATAGTCACTTTTACTTATAACCCTTTGATATTTCGACCTGAGACTTTTTGAGAATGAAGAACATAGGATATTGAACGTATTACAATCAGAAATGGATCAGGATAAGCTCTCCCAACTTGAAATCATCATCATTACAATGGTTCAGAACAAGGTAGTGGGGAAATGTCATTGTTTCTTCATTGTTTAACATTTTTACATGAAATATTTTGGTATTTAGACCTAAGAGTATTATGAACTTGAACTAAAAATCAATTAAATCATAAAATGAAATAATGGGGCATTAGAATCTCCCCTAAAGAGATTAATATATTGCCGAGTTCGCCTCAATCCATATAGCAAGAATATGATAAGAAAACTTGGAATAGATGAAAGAACAAGCTGATATTCAACTGTCCACGAGATTCCCTATAGCTTGCACTTGTAAATTATTACTCCATTAAAGCTCCATGAAGGAACTAAGTGGAATTTCCACAAACCAACTTGGATGGGAGTCTTTCACGCTTGAAATTGGTTAAGGAAAGAAACTATTCATCCACTAGCTCTCTCTCTTTACATATATGCAAATTTCTCAAATTATCAAAATCTGCCTTCATTCTTTTTTCTTGACATTTATAAAGTTTCCAATATCTATATGGGCTGAATTCCTTCCAAGAGATGCATTCCAACTCTATTTGAGAAGAGATTCCAAAGAATGCCACTTGTACAACAATTCCTAGTCTCCCACTTCCACCAAATCACATTTGGAAGCATATTAGATTCCCTAAATCCCTTGAGCGCCCTATTGGAGATATTTTTAGCCCTGACATGTCATATATGTCATATGTAAGCCTTCATATCTGATTTGTGTCATAGGTGTCATAGAATCTTCATGATTGTTGTCATAGAGCTAGGGATTCTAGTCCAAGTGTCTCACTAGGTCCAAAATGCCTCTTCCTCTTCCATGGGAGTTACTCTTCCACTCCAATTCGACCTTAATTGATTCATTCCAAGTATATTGACCTTCCAACTCATCCAAATACCCTTGGGATTCTTATTTATTCGAAATGACAAGAGGAGGATGCCATGTGGCATAGAAAACCTAGCTTGGGTGGGTCCCACATCCTTCACGTGTCTTCATGATAAATTGCCACTTTTATTTTACCTTGTATTTATTTATTTAGATCCTTTATTAAATATTTATTCCATTCTAATGTTCAAACATAATTTCTTGTCCCCCTTATTCCAAATCCCAAAGATTCCACCCCCAACCTAGGAAACTAGTAATTTTCCTCCTTGGCAATTATTTGACCTTTAGCATCAATTTGAAAAGCTCTCATGAATATGGAAAATGTGATTTAGACCATTGTGATCCAATGAAAAATTTGGGACATGACAAAGAAGGTTTATGTATATTAATTTTTCCTTAAGTTGACAAATTCCTCAAGTTGCTTACTCTTTCACTTTCACTAGAATGTTAATTGTTAAGGTCTATATACATTTTGTTTGTCTTTCTTTGAATTTTATGAACCAAAATGTTACCCATTTAATTTGAGTCATACTTGAGGATCATCTTCCAAACTAGAGAATGAATACCTCGAGATGAACTTGTTGAAGATGAATCTATTGAAATAGAGTACAGAAAGAAAGATAATGAGTATCAATGCAATCCGAATGTTTAAAGGTTATAATATAATAGATATATAATTTAAACTCATGGATATGCATATGTAGCTGTAACACAAAATTTGTATATAACATTAACTAGAATTTAATCTAAGTGTAGCACAACACAAATATATGCTTTCTTAACGCATGACAAATATAGTGTAGAATCAAGAATAATACATAATTGATAGATTGGATAGGATTCGTTTTTAATAACCTATAGTGGTTTCATCTAAGATTTGGGGGTTTGAATCATGTTTTATTCATCCATAAGGTACTAAAATTTGTGAGATGCACTAGTTTCTTTCTCATCAAGCTAAAGTTAGAACATGGAGTTCTAGTTGTATAAGTAATTGTACTTACAACTTCCATGTCTGAATAAGGAATGTTCCATCAATAATAGTGCATCCATGATATGACACATAACTTGTTAAGATGAATAAGTAATGATCTAAGTCATCCTTGTATCAACAAAACTAGTGATAGTTTAATCATGAACTCAATCACGTAACATATTCTTGGGGGATTAGCTAGCATAAAATCATGGTTATTTACCCAAAGATAAATTAACAGTAGTGTAAAGTACACCATCAACATGCTTCAAACCATAATAGTTTTGCATGAAGAATAGTTTGAGTCCAAGATCGGCTATTGCAGTACTTGTAGGCTCTAATAAGAAAGTCGAGAGAAGGATACCACTGTAAATAAGAGGATATATTTACATAAGTATAGTGTTTCCTTGTAATTACAATTAGGCCCTAAAAATATCTTGTGTATGTTTTTGGTATACCTACAATCTTAGCCAATGGAAATAAACTTGAGCGATGAGATTTCTTTTCTTTTTTCTATATGGAAAAAATTCTAAAGGTGTCAATTTCTCATCTTGCTCTCGTAGTGATCAACATTCTACTACTAGAATGATGCCACACTTATAGTTTTATTTTATAAACGAGGATGCTCTTCGTTATACTTAAGGACAACCATTGCATGTTACCTGGAAAAGCCAAACCAGAGTTCTATATTCCCATGCGGGAAACTTATAAATCCTTGGAAACATGACTAGTAGCCTGACATGTTACAAATTCACCTTTTTGTTTCATGATTTCAACTGTAAATAAATAGAAATTTAATCTTACATTTCATAAATTCTTGGAAGATTAGTTTACATAACTAAACAAGTCAACTGTACAATATTGTTAGCCACCCATCCTGTAAGATTCCTTCCTGACAAATCACTGGAAACAAGAGTAAAGAATTACCGTAATCTGTTACGATTTCACCTATGTCTCACAATTTCTACCGTAAACAAATCAAATAATTAAACTTACATTTCAAAAATTCTTATTTCATAAATTGCAGGTTGGGAGCCATGGCTTTGACAACCAATTTTGTTGCATAGTATCAAATAGAAAGGATCAACAAAAATCCAATATTTTATGTCAACCCTCCTTTTTATAGCGTCAAGAGCGTCCCCTGATGTTAAAGAAATTCATTAGGGACAGGTTTATAATTTCGGTAATTTAATTATGAGAAATTTAGTCAAGGAAAGTATTACTGTCTTGCAAATATGTTCCGAAGTTATACTAAACTATCTCAATGAGAACTACAAATTAATGAGTGAAATATGCTTCTTGTGTTTATTGATTTAAAAAAACACTGAAAAATACAAATATTCTTCTTGTATATGAATTTGTAGGGTGCTAGCTCAATGGAAGATCATCTGCATTATCAAAATGCAAAATATTGGTGGTTAAGTTCCACCGTTCCATATCATAAATATTTACATTCTATCACTATTACATAGAGGGGGTATTAAAACAGTATTTGTGTAAATTGTTTCAACTTAAGACAAAAGAAAAATTGTGTATAGTCTTTAAGCGAGTGTCTTAAACTATTTCCTTAAATGATTGTCTTAAACTATTGAATTTAAGACAACAGTTTAAGAGAATTGTTTAAGGGAATAGTTTAAGACACTCACATAAAGACAATATTTAAGACAATACACAATTTGTTTTTCTTAAGTTGAGACAATTTACACAAATATTTTCTTAATACCCTCTTTATGTAGTAGTGTGTTGATTCGTTGCATGACTTTTTCTCACCATTGACGTAGCAAGCTATATCAAGTCTAATTGTTGTTGTTAATGTTAATGATGGGTTGAAAAATTTTAGATTCACATAAAATGCATTTATTGGTGAATTCTCACCTACATATGAAGGCCACTTATAATGGACTATATGAATATAGGCTTTTTGATAATCTAGTTCGTTAACCTAGAAGATATCACAGTTCCAAATATGCATTATTTTAATCATGCCAAGCTAGAATAAGACCCTTAAAAAGCTGGCCACCAGGATTCTTGATTTGGTGTTGAAAATATTTAGCTACCCAAGGTGGACATATTTATCGGTAGGATGAATTCATTCTGCGATGAAACATTCTTTTACGTCCCATGGAATCTTTATCTTCATCTCACGAACCAAACATGAAAACTTCAAATGGATTACAATATCCATAGAATCTGCTTCACCTCCAACAATGATCATTAATTAAATTTCAAACATTCTAAGGAAAACATCAGTGCTCAATCAACCATTTCCCCCCAATCTTTGGATTTTATACGTATAATTGAAGTTTAAACAATATAATAAAAAAAACATTAATTATCTTGAGAAAACCTAAAAAACAGACACTTGCAAGTGACATGGGTACGAAGTCGAGAGGAAAAACATTTGTCTTCAACAACAGTTAATTCCTTAGGAAATCTAGGTAGTTTTCGCTATACCAGTGCACTCTCAATATACTCTTTGTTACAGTAAAATCCCCTTGGTTATTCTCAATTGTTCAAAAGAAGGGCGATCGTTGTTGACTAACAACCCAAAACAAACAATGCAAATTAAACCACAACCAAGCAACTATTTAGATTAAAAATAAAAATAAAAGATCTCTTGTTGGAAGAACAAGAGGACAAAGAGTGAAACCAAGCCCTCCGTCAAAGCAATGCAAAACGTATAGAGCAACTAATTCTGAGGAGAACAATGAATATACCATGACCTAATTATAGAAAAGTTTTTTTTTACCTCAAAGGAAACCCAGGTTCCAATTCGATATGAACATCGATGACGAAAATAGCCACCAACAACAATACCATGACCTAAACATGGACACAATTAATGATGGAATATTGGAAAATACTGAGAGGGGGGGTGAATCAGTATTGATAAATTTTTAACAATTTAAACGAATTTTAATTTATTCATTAACACACATGATCAACAATATACACAAAACACAAATTTATCATGGAATCCCAATTGGGTAAAACACCAATACTTTGTATTATTGCAAACTTATATTTACAAATAGTTTTTTCCTGCTACTACAAACAAGGATGGTACTACACCCTATTTACCATCAACTACCGAAAGGATTCTATGACCCCCTAGTTTATCAGCTACTACTAAAATGATGCTTCTACACCGTATTTACCAGCTACTATTGGAAGGAGGATACGACCTCCTTGTAGAAAAATAGCCTGCCCTAGCACCACCCTACCGCCCTTATATGATAATTTGATCTCTAACTATTCTACATCGATCGATATGTTAATTGAATGTACATAAACACTTATTTGAAGGTTTAATTTTTTTTATATTCCCTCAAACATATCTCTTCATTCAGCAGTCACATATCTTTATCGTGACTCTTCACAAAAAATAAACTAATTCAAAATTACTTCTTTGTTTGTCATTTTTAACTCTGCTTAATTTATGAGTCGCGACCTTCCGCAACATCCTTTCTGCAACAAACTCTTCGCAATAGATATTTTCCACATTGACTTTTCTTGAAAATTTCTTTTGCAACTACCTTTTGGCAATAAAAAAATCATTTCTTTTGCAATTACGAATTGCAGATTTCGGGTATGCATTTCAACTTTTCTCGAAATGGGCTTCCGTAAATCCATTTCCACAGCTTCTCTGAACCATAGATCGCTTTGTAGAATTGTCGTCATCCGTTGACCAGTTATCAAACACGGAACTTCACTTTGGCACTCTCGAATGTTATCTTTCATGCACATTTACCTTGCATATTCTTTCCCTCTCGTTGATCTATTTTCTTGATATGATATTATCCATCCAACCTTTACTAAATAAGCTGACCGCAACTCCATGAATATGCGTTGATGGATCATAGGATTGATCAATTAATATCAATTGAAATTATCTCGACTTGATTCCCTCGTTGGATCCTCTCATGTGTCTTTCTATCCTTATCGCAGATTCCATCACTTTCCCTGCCATTGCTGAACTCTTTTGACATCAATGATAAATCCTTCCAACATTCTCCCCCTTTGGCGTTGATGACAATGTTAAAGAATTAAAACATTCTCCAACTTCGACAACAATGACAAAGGTTCTCTTCTAACAACTCTCCCTATCAACATATCTCCTCCTGATATGATGTCGTTTGTCCTTTTTATTCATGGTAAGGAGATAAATTCCAACTTATGTTTGATATTCTCAAACACTTCTTTGGGTAGTGGTTTAGTAAAAATGTCTACAATTTGTTCCTTCGTATCAATATACTCTAATTTAACCATTTTTTTTATACTCATTAGAGGAAATTTTATTGGTTTTGGGGTAGAGGGCTATGTCAAAAGTATGCCAAGTAGGTACTCGTTGGATGCAGAATTTAATTCCGCATCCAACAAGCTCTCTCGATCGAAATTTGAGTAAAAACATAGGGAGATATGTCGAAAATACGAACAAAAAAGTAGTTTTTTTTATGATACCTATCCCAAATTTATATTAAAAAATTGTTTAAGAGGTGCTCCCTTTTTTAATTTTAAAGCAATTTTATTGGCTAATGCATGATGACATGGAATTTGTATTATTTTTGGAAGGCCCATTTTAAATTGAAATTTCCTCTACTGTTCTCTCTTAAAAAATGATATTTGATTGGGATATGTTTTGTTTTAGAGTGCATAACACGATTTTTGCATATGTTTATAGAACTTATATTTTCACAGTGTATAATAATGGGTCTTCATATTTTACAATTAAGGCTTCTAATGTCTACTTCATCCAAATAACTTGGGTCAACCTGATGCAAGAGCAATATACTCAGCCTTTACTGTAGACAGTGAAATGGAGGACTTCTTTCTGCTTAGCCATGACACCAAACAAAATCCTAGGTAGAATGTTGCTCCACTAGTTCTTTTCGTGTCATCAATACTTCCTTCCCAATCTGCATCAGAAAATGCTTTTAGAGTGAATTTATCTCCTTTTGGATACCATAATCCACAATCCATGGTTCCTTTTAGATATCTAAAAATTCTTTTTACTGTAGCCAAATGTGTTTCTTTTGGGGTTGATTGGAATATGGAAACCAGACCTACAACCTGCATTATATCTAGTCTTGTAGCTATTACATATAATAGACTACCAATCATTCACATATACATAGATTATCTACTTCTAAACATTCATCTTCCTTGCTTTATTTACAACCAGTGACCATAGAAGTACTAACAGGTTTGGATTCTTCCCTTTATAATTTTTTCAACATTTATTTGATAGACTTTGTTTGAGAGATGAAGGTCCCTGTTTCCAATTGAGATACTTGTAAGCCTATAAATAATGTTAGTTCTCCTAACATTGACATCTCAAATTCTTTCTTCATTCCTAAAGAAAAGTTTACACTCATAATTTGTAGATAACTTCCAAACATGATATCATCTACGTAGACTACAATAATGATCAATAATGATCAGTGGCCCCCCTTATATATCCTTGCTGCTTTAATTAATTATCAAGTCTTGAGAACCATGCTCTTGGAGCTTGTTTAAGACCATAGAGTGCCTTCTTAAGTTTGCAAACATGATTTTTATTTTTTGATAAGAAACAACATTCATGTTGCTTAACATAGACTTATTCTTCAAGTTCTCCATTAAGAAAAGCATATTTTACATCCATATAATATACTTTGAAGTTTTTGTAACATAAAAATGCCAAGAACATTTTGATTGCTTCAAGTCTTTCTACAGGTGCAAAGGTTTCTTCAAAATCAATACCTTCCACTTGAGCATATCCTTTATAGACTAACCTTTCTTTGTTTCTTATTACTTTGCCATTTTCATTTAACTGGTTTTTGAAGACCCACTTGGTTCCTACAATATTCTTGTTTGTAGGTCTTGGAACTAGTTCCCAAGTTTGGTTTTTCTCAATTTGATCAAACTCTTCGTTCATGGTTGTGATCCAATCATCATTTTTGCTAGCTTCTGCAAATTTCTTAGGTTCCACCACTGATAGTAAGTCTTGTTCATTAAATAGTAGTTTGCTTCTTGTACTGACTCCAACATCTTTGTCACCTATGACTTGTGTCTGAAGATGATATTTTTGTATTCTCCTAGATGGATCTTTTGTGTTAGATCTTTGAGAGTCTTCACCTCCACTTTCCTGTGAGTCTTATTTTTCTACTCTTTCTTCTTCTTATTCAAGAGCATCCTCCTCTTGTGAACTTTCTACTTTTTGTTTGTCATTTATTTCTTCATCATCAGTTTCTTCAACATACTCACTTTCTTGGATTTGGATTCTTCTTGACTTAGTATCATCAACAGTTACACTTGTACTTGCTATGATCTTGTGCGTTTTTAGATTATAACATCTGTATTCCCTTTTTGTGGTTGAATATCCAATAAATATGCCTTCATTTGTTCTAACGTCAAACTTCCCTAGGCTATCGTCTTCTCTTTTTATCTAGAATTTACTTCCAAAAACTATAAAATATTTAACTAAAGCTAGTCTTCCAAACCATAGCTCACAAGAAGTCTTGTCGCTATTCATTCTGAGCTATCCTCTGTTTTTTACGTAGAAAGTTGTATATACTACTTCTCTCCAATAGCCATCATAATTTTTTTTTTCGTTGAGCATAGTTCTAGCTGCTTCTTGGACTGTCCCGTTCTTTCTCTCCACTAATCCATTATGCTAAGGAGTTTTTGTTGTTGAACACTGCCTCTTGATTCCATGAATTTCATAAAACGCATTGAATTAATTTGAGGTGAACTCTCCACCATTATCTGATCTTAGACATTTAATCTTGTGATTTGCTTGATTTTCAACAAGTGCTTTGAAGGCTTTGAATTTCATAAAGGCTTCTTATTTTTATTTGAGAACTTTTTCCTAAGTTATCCTTGTATAATCATCTATTAATGACATAAAGTAATATTCACCTTGAAAGATTTTAGTCCTTGTTGGTCCACAAAGATCAGTGTGAATTATTTCTAATGGCTTAGAGGTTGTATGTTCTTTGATTTTGAAGCTTGTTCTCGTTTGTTTCCCATGAAGACAATGTCTACAAACATGATTTCATGGTTTTATAATCTTTGGAATATTTCTTATGACTCCCTTCTGACTAATTTTTACAAGATCATCAAACTTTAGGTGCCCCATCCTTCTATGCCATAGAAAACTTTCATCAATTTGTCTCATATAACGTTGTTCTTTATTTTATAGATTATACACATTGTTCGGAGTTCTTACAACAGTCCCAACAAGTTTTCTTGAATATTTCCTTCTGATTTCACATTTCTTGGATTCGAATATACATATGTGTCCTTGATCACATTTTTTTCTCACACTTTAAAAAATTGGTTTTAAATTATTTACCAACAAAACATTTTCAGCTTTCATTTTGTCTCTAATAGACACTATACCTTTCCCAATTATCTTGGAGGACAAATTATCTCCAAAAGTGACTTTTCATTTTTTATTTATTTTTAGGATTATAAATTTATTTGGGTCTCCTATCATGTGTTTTGAGCATCCACTTTCCACATGCCATAGATTTTGTTTTCTGTAGCACATAGAGCTAATGAACATTCCATGTTATCCTTCTTCTTCCAAGCCTTCCTCTCCTCTGTGTCTTGATATTTTGAGGTGTTATCCATAGGAATCTCTAGTTTGCAATTTCTAGCAATGTGTCCTAGATCTCTACATTTGTATCATTCTATACTATAAAGTTGTAGAGGAGAAAAAAATGATATATTCTTCCTTGTGGATTTCTTCTAGTACCATTTTTATTATAGAAGGAAGTTTGTGGTGAAATTCTTTTCTCAATAGGAAACATTAGTTTACAATTTCTAGCCATATGTCTAAAATTGCTATAGGTGTCACAATTTCCTAAAAATATTTGTTGTTGTTTACTTAGCACTGCTATTTTAGGCATCATATCTGTTCTTTGTAAGGGAGAAGCATATTTCTTACTTTCTTCCCTTTTAATTTGGCTGATGAGTACAACAACATAGCTTATTTTATTTCCATCTTGATTTGTGCAAGAAGAATATCCTAGTTTATTTTCTTTATCAAATCCTAATCCAGATTGATCGCTTGTTGGTCTTTGGATACTTAGGATTTCATCTAAAGTACTTGAGCTATTTTCGAACTTTGATTTCTTCATCTAGTTTCTTTCTAAGGTTCATAATCTATTCTTCAATCCTTTCATATTCTTGTATTCTCTTTTTGAGTTGTTGTTCTAGATTGTTTTCAGCCCTTCTGACTTATAGAACCTGATCTTTTAAGTCAACAATCATTCTTCTGCATCATTGTTTTTCTCTTCAAATTATATCATGTGGATTTTTTATTTATTGTACATCCTTTTATACTTCACTGATTCTTCATGAGCATTTATAAGTTCTACTTCAAGATCTACCACATCTTTTATTTCTTCTTGAGGGATTTCACTTTCCAAACCCATGAATGGGAATTCAACAACTTCACTTATTTCATCATCTTCACTTATTTCATCATCTTCACTGCCTTCTTTGGAATAGAGGTTTTTCTTATTTTTATGAAACTTCTTCTTGTATATGGTATTATTCTTTTGATCTTTCTTATGAAAACAAGGTTCTTCATCATCAATATCCTATTGTTTTGGGTAAGGACACTTTCTGAAAAAATGTCCAATCCTTCCACAGTTAAAAAAATTTAAGGGTAGCATTCCTTTGTACTTTCCAGCACCTCTCTCAAGTTTCTTGACGAAGATATCTTCCTCATCATCTAGGTACTCGGATTGGATCTTGGATACGGCTTTAAAAGATGCTTCTTTCTTGGATGATTCATTTTGTCATGTTCTCATCTCATAGGCAGTGAATATCCCATGTAGTTCATCTACTGTCATAAGTTTAAGATCATCTCGTTATTCTAAAGAGGACACCTTTGAGTCATACTTCGTTGGCACTGTTCTCAGTACCTTGTATACTATGTCTTTCTCTTTTATTTCTCCTCTAATTCATTTCATTGCATTAATAAATTTCATCTACTCTTAGAAGATAATCTGCAATATTCTCTTCTTTTTTCTTTTTAGGTTTTCAAACTGTCCTTTGTAGTTATGAATTTTGGATTCCTTGACTTTGGGCGCTCATTCATAGACACATTTTAGTTTTTCCCATGCATGTGTTGGATGTTTTGCACTGCATGACTTTTACAAATACTGAATGTGGTAACCCACTCAAAATTGCATTTAGAATTATAGGAAATTTCAACTCAAAATGGGCCTCCTGAAAAAAATTAATAAAATAATAGTTAAAATAATAAAATAGTATTTATTAATTTTGGAGGAAGAAATGAAAAAAACTACATTTTTGTTTGTATTTTCAACATATATCCTTGTGTTTTTACTTGAATTTCGATTGGGAGAGCTCGTTGGATGTGGAATTAAATTCTGCATCCAACGAGTACACACTAGACATACTTTTGATGGACCCCGCTACCGTGAAAACAAGAAATACCTGAAAAATGTGATGATGATGTCATCACATTTTTCAGGTATTTCTTGTTTTCACGGTAGCGGGGTCCGTCAAAAGTATGCCAAGTGGGTACTCGTTGGATGCGGGATTTAATTCCGCATCTAATGAGCTCTCTTGAACGAAATTTGAGTAAAAACACAGGGAGATATGTCGAAAATACAAACAAAAAAAGTAGTTTTTCTTATGTACCTATCCCTAAATTTATAATAAAAAAGTGTTTAAGACCTATACGGTATTTCAAATTTAAAGCAATTTCATTGGATAACACATGATGACATGGAATTTGAATTAGAGTTAAAATGCCCATTTTGAAATGAAATTTTCTCTAATGAGGTTTTTCATTAGCCTCATATTGGCTTAGTTCTCCTTCGTCTATAGGTACGTCTTTTGGTACTTCATATTCTATTCCAATAGACCTCCAAACTTTGTATCCAAGAAACATTATATAGAACTTCATTCTTACACTCCAGTATGCATAATTATCTTAAGTAAATAAAGGAGGTATGTTGGTGGCTAACCCTTGTTGATCCATAGTGGTTTTCTAATAGGATTTTCCTGCCAATGGTTTAGACTATAGTGAAGGAACCCACTATGATACCAATTGTTGGAATATTGGACAATACTGAGAGGGGGGTTGAATCAATATTGATAAATTTTTAAAAATTTAAACCACTTTTAATTTATTCATTAACATATATGATCAACAAGACACAAAGAACAAAAATTTATCGTGGAAGCCCAATTGGGTAAACCAACAATACTTCCTATTCCTGCAAAATTATATTTACAAATATTTTTTTCCTGCTACTACAGACAAGAATGGTAGTACACCCTATTTACTAGCAACTACTGGAAAGAGGCTATGACCCCCTAGTTTATCAGCTATTACTAAAAGGATGTTTCTACAACCTATTTACCAACTACTACTAGAAGGATGCTATGACCTCCTTGCAAGAAAATAGCTTGCCCAAGCACCACCTTACAGCCCTTATATGATAATTTGATCTCTGACTATTCTAGATCAATCGATCTCTCAATTGAATGTACAATGACACTTATTTGAAGGTTTAAATAATTGTCTATATACACTCAAACATATATCTTCATTCAGTAGTCACATATCTTAACGTGGCTCTTCATAGACAAATAGATAATTCAAAATTACTTGTCTATTTGTTATTTTTAAATCTGTTTAATTTATTAGTTGCGACCTAACGCAGTTTCTTTCCGCAACGTCCTTTCCGCAACAAACTCTTCACAGCAAATATTTTCTGCATTGACTTTTCTCAAAAATTGCTTCCGCAATTACCTTTCTGTAACTACCTTTTCACAATCAAAAAATCCTTTCTTCCACAATTGTGGATTGGGTATTGCAGGTATGCATTTCAATTTTTCTCAAAATGGGATTATGCAAATCTCTTTCTACAACTTTTGTGAACTATCAATCACTTTGTGGAATCCTCCTCATTCGTTTATCAGTTATCAAACACAGAACTTCACTTTGGCACTCCAGAATGTTATCTTCCACACACATTTAATTTTCAAATTCTTTCCCTGTCATCAATCTATTTTATTTATCTAACCTTATCCGTCCAACCTCTACTAAATAAGTTGACCGCAACTCCACGACTCTGCTTTGATTGATCAGAGGATTGATCAATTAAGCTCAATCGGACTTCTCCTAAATTGATCTCCTCATTACATGCTCTCATGTGTCTTTCCATCCTTATCACATATGCCATCGCTTTCCCTACCATCACTTATCCCCTTTCTGTTACCAAACTCTTTTGACATCAATGAAAATTCCTTCCAACAATTCAAACAACTGATCTCACTAGGCCGCCAAAATGCTTGGTGAGAGATTCTATTCTAGCATCATCCTTAAACCATCCAATCGCTTCATAGAAAAGAAAAAATAAAATGGGTCATTATTCTAGCATCTTCAGTAAACCATCCTTCTACTGGACTGGTTAGTTAACCAAAAGCCTCCAAAGAATATTTATCTCAAGTCCATTTTTAGCCCATTTTTTATGAGACTTGCAAGTTTATCAATTTATTTCAGAAGGTTTCATTTAAGAATATATATACCACAAAATGAACCAACTATATGACCAACCTTCTAAGAAGGTATTACTTCTCTCTTAAAAAAAATATTCTTCTTGAGAAATCAATTACAAAGACACAATCAAATGCCTATATTTTTTTAATTATGCTACCCATATCATATATGAAATATTTGGATTTATATTTTTTACTAGCTAACCTATGCAAGTATCAAAATGGAAAAAAAATTATGAATGCATCCAAATTCATTGAAGTATATCCATCTAATCCTTGCATATCCAATGAACAATTTGGCCTTTAAGTTAATATAATTCAAGATGTGATCATTTTTCCATGAAAAAAAAACATTTTACTCACATTTACTAGTTTGTTATTTGAACACTTTACCAACATTTAGGACTTCAAAAATTTAATTTATATAATTAAGATTATATAAACATGTAAATTTATCCCAAGCTTAGAATAATTGAACAAACAAAATTGCTTGAAAACATGAAAGAAACACGTACTCAACAAGGAAACTGAATATGTGACAATTGACAAACTATTGATGATATTAATCTACACCAACCATAATTAAATAGATGTAGGATTATCGTACAATAGATACTCCAGGGATTCTAAATATTTAGGAGGCATTTCAAATCAGTACAAAATAATGCTTACTAAACTAATCAAAATCCCCCATAGGTGCATAAAGCTCTTTCCAAATCAGTCAAGATGGGTGCATGAATTTCCTGAATGAGTGTGTACAGATCATAAGTGATATAAATTTGAATTTATCATGCTTTTATATAATGAAAATAATAGAGGTGATTTGGTGCAACAAACAAGCCAGTCTACCATAAAACTAGCTTTAATTTTTTCCTTAAAAACTACAGAAAAGATGGAAAGACTGAAAAAAATAGTAAGGCGCAGTTTCCTTATAAATTTGTTTATCATATGATACAAATATATTCCTTATAAATTAGAAGAGTATTTCATCTTTAGATATCTATAATAACTTTGGACTCATTATCATTGTTTGTTAAGAGACTTTCTTTGTTCGCAGAGAACTTCTACAAGATACATAGAACTTGAGATGTATCACCCTTTATATTTATGAGGTGTTTCACTTGTGACCAAAATCTCAGAAATATCCATATAGCTTCAATAGGATAATATATATTCTCTTTACATAAACAATTCCATATCCAATTAATATGCATAGGATTTCTCATGCTTTAATGTTAGGGTTGGGGTTTGAATATTTTACTATGCTTTTGTGCTAGAATAACCTAATTCCACTCATATCTTCACTTAGAATTTTTGTGCACTTCACTACCCCTTTCCAAACTCAACGTTGGGAGATGTTTCCATAGGCATGAGCACATCCAACACAAAAACCAAAAATTTACAGTAGAGCTATAACACTCATAGAGAACATGGAGGATGGCGAAGCAAAATTCTCTTCATTCATTAAAAACACAAAACATTACATGCTCTCCAATTGAATCCTTCAATATTAAAATGAATACATGATAACCTAACGAACAAAATAAACTTCAGTGGGAAGTTTCCCACATTAACTGCATGCAGTAAATACATTTCCAAACTTCTATTAAATCCTATGCAACTACCAAATGTACGCTGTTAGAGGAAAGAATTTACTTCTTCCTATAGTCCCTCTTAATTTCTACCTTATATGTTTAATGACTAATTATTCCTAAAGTATTCTTTTTAAATACAAACTTATGTTAATGTCTTGGTAATTATGTTAGCCAGTTGGTCTAGAGATTTACATAATTCTAAATAGATTTCTCCATTGCTTACAAGCTTTTGTATGAAGTGATATCTAGTATCAATTTGTTTTCTTTCACGATGGAAAACTTGATTTTTTGACAAATCAATGGTTGAGTTGTTGTCACAAAGATATGGGTTGCTTCATTTTCTTCATGTCTTTTTTTTTAAAATTATCCTTAACAATACAACCTGAAAAGATGAGTTGATGTTGTTTCCATGTCCTTTGCTTCTGATGAAGATAGTGTGACAATAGGATGCTTCTTAGATTCCCATCAGATTAAACCTAAACCAAGATTAAAAGCATAGACATAAGTGATTTCCATGTCTTCAATACTTACTATAAAATCATTTTCAATGTACACACAACTAAAGAACTACAATTTATGGTTCAATAGATAATTCCAAATTGGTTATGCCTATAATATACTTCAAAATTCTCTTACCTACTTACCAATGAAGGTTTTTGGGTGACTCCATGAACATGGAAATCAATTTTATTACATACATTATATATAGCATTGTAGTTGTAAGATACATGAAACTACCAACAAGCCTCTTGAACAAGGTGGAATCTACTATTGATCCCTTATCCTACTTACTCAAATTTGTAAATGTAACTACAAGAGTATTGGTTGGCTTACAATTTGCCATGCTAAATTTGTTCAATACATTCTTAGAATAATTTTGTTCACATATAAATATGTGACTATTTGATTGTTCAATTTTAATACCAAGAAAATACCTGATCAAACCAAGCTCATTCATTTCGAATTCTACTTTCATGGTTGATTTGAAATTTCCGAGCATGAATTTTTCTACATAAATCATATCATCCACATATTTAAACAATCTATCAAATTATATTTTGTTGATTTGTTTTGATTTATAAAGTGAGGGAAGTTTTTCTTCTTTAGAACCCATTGTTGGGAAAATACAAATGAATCCTTCCATACTAAGCTCTTGGAGCTTGTTTCAAAGCCTGCAATTCATTTTTCAGCTTCTAAACTCTATGCTCTTAATCTCCAATCTCATACCCAGGTGGTTTCTCTATGTTAACTTCCTCTTCTTGAATCCTATTTAAGAATGATGATTTAACATCCATCTGGTATCCTTACCACCTATTGTAATATACCAATGGAAGTAATGTTGTAACCGTATCTAACCTTGCATTGATTCATTCTTCTCAACTGCATTGATTTCCTAATTGATGGTTTGAATCCATTTATCTTCTTTAACAACTTCTTCAAAATACATAGTATCGCATGAAATTAATGCAAAATGTATTTGCAAATCAACATCATCATACTTATCTTGAATTCCTCTTAAATATATAGTTTTCTTGTTTCCTAATGGTTATATAATGGGATTTGGCTCCCTCCTATAGTGAGAACTGTGATCTTGTCATTCTCCTTGTCTTAAAAATTCACCTTGAACTTGTAATCTTGGTAATCTTGGTGAAGAGATTTGTTTCTACTCTTGGGAATATTGGTGGTATTGTGCTCTTCTACTGGTACAAATGGTGTTGAGATTCCAACTAAGATTGACTAATTAACTTGACCATCCCAAACTTATTCTTCTTTATATTCCACATCTCTACTTATAATTAGCTTCTTAGTGACAGGTTTATGCATCATGTAAGCTTTGGACTATTCATTGTACCTTGTGAAAATGCACTTCTCACTTTTGTCATCCAATTTTCTTCACAGATACTCAGGAACATATCAATAATCAGCACAACTAAAGGCTTTGAAATGTGAAACACTTGATTTTGGTCCAATCCAAGCTTCTTGGGGAACTTTGTTTTTTACACTCTTGTGGGTGATTTGCTCAATATATATATAAAACATGTAGTGGATTTATGCCAAAACTCATTTGAAAGTTGGTTTTCCTTGAGCATGCTTCTTTCTCTATTCATTATAGTTTCATTCTTTCTCTTTATTATCCCATTCTATTGTTGAGTATACCTATCTATGAATTGCCTTTTAATTCCATGATGTTTACATTAGGCTGAAAATGCATTTGAGTCATATTCACTTCCTCTACCAGACCTTAAGACCTTAATATATTGTCCACTCTACTTTTCAATCATAGCTTTAAACATGTGGAACTTCTCAAAATTTCTAATTTTTGTTTTAGGAAATACACTTAAGTTTTTCTATGGAAATCATTAATAAGGGTAAAAAAAATGTACTGGAAATTGTGTTGGCATAAAGCCACATAAATCAATATGTATAAACTCTAATAGTGAATTCCTTTCCTGTAAGATGCACTAGTTGGAACACTATCCATGTGTTGTTTCCACAATGTACAACTCTCACAAGCGCTAAATTGTCATGTATTATTGTTGGTCCTTTAAACATTTGCTTCTACTATATTAAATTTAGTCCACCAAAATGAAAATGCCCAAATTCTAAATGCCATAACTCAGACTCCTCTAAATTTGTGAATGAATGGACAAAAGCATCCTATTATAGTTATAATTATAATTATTTTTAGTTATAAGCATCCTATTTTTAGTTATAATTATGATTCCTCTAATATTCAACTAGGGCTAAACAGTGCATGCAAAATATCAACTGATAACCACACATGAATATATTTTACAATATGCAACGGAATATAAAACTGAGAAATAACTCACAACATCACATCACAATATTGACACTATTATTTTGGGTATGGAAATCCCCAGAAAACCAAAAATGGGAAAACCAGTGCAAAAGTCAGATATAGATTTTGATTATGAAAAAATATGGAACTTTTACAATCAGTGCAAATTCATCCAAACCTGGCGAATGCAGTACTCGACAAAATCACTAGGAAAATCCCAGCTAAACCTCAACACCTTCATCAATGAATGAATAAAGGAATAATCATCAATGAAGGTTACGCACTAACTATAACCACTGAACAAATGGACACTCATAGGGCCACATACATACAAATGCACCAAGTCCAAGGGCTCCTAAGACCTGTGTTCACTATGTGGGAAAGGCTTCTTTATGTTCTTCCCCAAAGCACAACCCTTGCAGTGGTTATGCTTTTCATCCTGTACCTTAGGAACTCCAATGACTGTCTGTCTCAAATGCTTCAGTGCTCCATGGTCTAAGTGTGCCATTGTCCTATGCCACAAATCACCCTGACTGCTACTGCTGCTTCTGACTAGAGCCTTTGCAGGATCAAAGTGTAATCTGTACACTTACCCGTTCCTTCTGCAAATCACCCAATCTAAGCTCCTATCTGACCCCTTGGGCCTGATATACACTCTATGATCATGGAATTTAACCTGATATCCCTTGTCCTCAAGAGGGGAGACTGATATAAGGTTCTTGTTCATTCCTGGAACATATAACACATCAACAAAAATGAGGGGTTTTCTAGACTCCCTCTCAAATGAAACAGTGCCAACTCCCTGCGCCTGGTATTGCGCATCATCACCCATCTCAATGTGGATCCCTGTTCCACCCTCCTGCTACTACAGACAAGAATGGTAGTACACCCTATTTACTAGCAACTACTGGAAAGAGGCTATGACCCCCTAGTTTATCAGCTATTACTAAAAGGATGTTTCTACAACATATTTACCAACTACTACTAGAAGGAGGCTATGACCTCCTTGCAGGAAAATAGCCTGCCCTAGCACCACCTTACAACCCTTATATGTTAATTTGATCTCTGACTATTCTAGATCAATCAATCTCTCAATTGAATGTACAAAGACACTTATTTGAAGGTTTAAAGAATTGTCTATATACCCTTAAACATATATCTTCATTCAGTAGTCACATATCTTAACGTGGCTCTTCATAGAAAAATAGATAATTCAAAATTACTTGTCTATTTGTTATTTTTAAATCTGTTTAATTTATTAGTTGGGACCTAATGTAGTTTCTTTCCGCAACAAACTCTTCACAGCAAATATTTTTTGCATTGACTTTTCTTGAAAATTGCTTTCGCAATTACCTTTCCATAACTACCTTTTCACAATCGAAAAATCCTTTCTTCCGCAATTGTGGATTGGGTATTGCGGGTATGCATTTCAACTTTTCTCAAAATGGGATTCTGCAAATCTCTTTCTACAACTTCTGTGAACCATCAATCACTTTGTGGAATCCTCCTCGTCCGTTTATCAGTTATCAAACATGGAACTTCACTTTGGCACTCCAGAATGTTATCTTCCACGCACATTTACTTTTCAAATTCTTTCCCTGTCATCAATCTATTTTATTTATCTAACCTAATCCGTCCAACCTCTACTAAATAAGTTGACCGCAAATCCATGACTCTGCTTTGATTGATCAGAGGATTGATCAATTAAGCTCAATCGGCCTTCTCCTAACTTGATCTCCTCATTAGATGCTCTCATGTGTCTTTCCATCCTTATTACATATGCCATCACTTTCCCTACCATCACTTATCCCTTTTCCATTACCGAACTCTTCTGACATCAATGAAAATTCCTTCCAACAGTTCAAACAACTGATCTCACTAGGCTGCCAAAATGCTTGGTGCGAGATTCTATTCTAGCATCATCCTTAAACCATCCAATCGATTCATAGAAAAGAAAAAATAAAATGGATCATTATGCTAGCATCTTCAGTAAACCATCCTTCTACTAGACTGGTTAGTTAACCAAAAGCCTCCAAAGAATATTTATCTCAAGTCCATTTTTAGCCCATTTTTTATGAGATTTGCAGGTTTATCAATTTATTTCAGAAGGTTTCATTTAAGAATATATATACCACAAAATGAACCAACTATATGACCAACCTTCTAAGAAGGTATTACTTCTCTCTTAAAAAAAATATTCTTCTTGAGAAATCAATTACAAAGACACAATCAAATGCCTATATTTTTTTAATTATGCTACCCATATCATATATGAAATACTTGGATTTATATTTTTTACTGGCTAACCTATGCAAGTATCAAAATGGAAAAAAAATAATGAATGCATCCAAATTCATTGAAGTATATCCATGTAATCCTTGCATATCCAATGAACAATATGGTCTTTTAGTTAATATAATTCAGGATGTGATCATTTTTCCATGAAAAAAAAACATTTTACTCACATTTACTAGTTTGTTATTTGAACACTTTACCAACATTTAGGACTTCAAAACTTTACTTTATATAATTAAGATTATATAAACATGTAAATTTATCCCAAATTTAGAATAATTGAACTCACAAAATTGCTTGAAAACTTGAAAGAAACACGTACTCAACAAGGAAACTGAATATGTGATAATTGACAAACTATTGATGATATTAATTTACACCAACCTGTTGAGGCCTGGAAATTCACAGGCGGCAACAGTAAGGGATTCTCCCCAATCAACGTTCCCAACTAGCCCGTTGACTGTTTGGTGTAGGGAATCCGTCTGGTTTGCGGTTCGGCTACCGTAGGTCAAGGTAACAAAACAAGGGTTTTACCGGTTGCGGCCCGGTCCACCGAGTTTTTATAATTTTGACTTAATGCGTGCAATGCAAATGCCTAACTAACAATGCAGGGTGATAAAGATGCAAGTAACTACACAATGTGATGCGCAGGTTCTTACCTCTCGTCTTAGGCTCACAAACACCTAAATCACATATGCAGCCATGAAGTAAATCAATTAACTATCTAATTACCTATCTATCTATCCCCGGGGAGCCAAAAGAATGATTATTTATGAGTAATGTGTTATTTCATGTATGATAAATAGAAATTACAGATAGCTGATATTCATATTTACAACACATGAATGAGAAAAATATTCTAACAATCAAATAGCTAATTGTTATATAATCCACATACATTACTCTTGGTGAACATTCCACAAAAATAAATCAGAAATCATTCAACAAGACATAGGCCATAAAGTTAGAACAATCTCACGATTCATGGACATAAGCTGAAAAATAAAGTAGTTCATCTTTCCGCCATCCATTGCATAACATTAGGAAACTTCACATCTCTTTCTCCAATAGGCAAACTGTCACATTTTATTGCAAAAGGAAATAGTTCTTCTTACAATATGTCCTCCAGTATTACTGGGGAAAAAGCCCCTTTTCTGTCTATGCTTCCTACTTTTATACAAAAAGGTAAAATGGTTGGGCTGCCCAAAGTGACTTTTGGGCTTCCCAACCTTTTGTTTTCCCAATGCCTCACTTTTCAAAAAGATTTTACAAAATTATTAAATTATTACAAAGTTGACCGGTCCTTTATGAGGAGGGTCCCGCCTGGCTATCTAAGAACTTTTTCCACGCTATTGCTTCAGCAGCAATGCCTTCAAAAGCGCAAGGCTCCAGGAACTGAATGTTGATTTCAAATTTTTCGGATTGGTTCCTTATGGCCTCTATCCTTGCTGGGCTTAGCTGAAGTTGATCTTCCAGGAATTGTATACTAACGGCTGGGTGACCCACTTCATTCTTCAAAACTAAGTCATCAATGGCCTTGATTTGTTGCGTTCTGGCCTTTGCATCCTGATATCTACTCTACAATATTTCCACAAAGGTTTGATGGTCAGGGAACTCATCAAGCTTATGCTCAGCTTCTGTTTGGCACCGGTTGTATGTGTTGAGGAGCCTTCTGAAATATTCTGAACATGCTCCCTGCGCCCTTTTGACAGCCTTTTGGAAATCTTCTGTGGTGCTAACAGCAAACTCTACTAAATCATGATTTCTTTTGAGGGCTTGATGATCTTTTACAGGTAGTTCTGCTGGGTTTTCTGCATTGCTTTCCAGGCTTTCTATTCTGGCCTTCAAAACCTCAAGAACCTCTTGGGATCTATCCACGAAGTAGGAGGAGGTTTCCATGATATCCTCCAACCGGCTATCAATCTGAAGGACCTTGCATCTTTCGTCTTCCAAAGTGGTCTGCAACTGTAGCATTTTAGCCTTCTGAGCCAAGATATGTTCCTTGAAAGGCTGAAGATTTACTTGCTGTTCCTTTGCTGGCTCCAGATCAGCAGTCAGAGAGGCAAGCTGCTCTTGATGTTGTTTTTCCAGTTCCTGTGAATGCAAATCATTTCCTGCATAAGGATCTTTATCTGTTCTTCTAGGTCTTCCACCTTTTGCAGCAACTGCTCCTTCTCCTTCTTCAACTCTTGATCTTCTGCTTGCACTTGCTCAAAGTGTTCTTGTGTAATCTCCTGAGCGTGTCTCTCTTCATGGAGGGCCTGCAATTCAGTTTCAGCAGTCTTCACCTCCCTCTGTAAGTGCTCAAACTTCCGCTTTAACCTATTTCCCTCCTCTCTCTCTCTCTTCAGGGTATCCTTCAGCTGAGCAGAAGATTTCTTGTATGACTCCAATTCAGCCATCACCTTGTCTATGTTATCCTCTGAAGCATGTAGTATTGCAGTCCCGGCCCTTATGGTAAGCCTTGGATATACGTCTGTCCCTATCATAACAACCGTATCTATTATCATTTTTCCAGCCATTCCTTCTGCCTCTACCTTTCTTTCTTTCCTCTTCATTATTCTCTTGGTAGCCCTATCATAATAAACAGTATTGAAGTCAGGGACTTCTTCACCCTTTTTCTGGATGAAAGGCACTAGCTGGAGCGTAGGAGTCACAAGGGTGCTAGCAGCAGGTACTTGAAAGATTTGCACCTCGGGGTTTTCCTCCTCCTGGTTCTGTCCTGTTGGTGTTTCAGTAACTGACTATTGTGTCAATTCTATTCTTTCAGCGTCCTGATTTTGGAGCTCTTCATCTAGATTTATCCTTGCTTCTTCAGCTGCTTGTCTAGCTGCTTCTTCTGTTTCTTTGGCTGCCTCTTTTGCTTTCTCGGCTGCTTCTTGGGTAGCTTTTCTTTTTTCTTCTTCTCCCATCTGCAACCATTCTGCAGCCTCCTTTTCTAACCTCTGAGCTTCCTCATTTCTCCTTTTGGCTTCTTCTGCAACCCTTGCCTGTTCATCACCTTTTCCACCTTTGGTGGCAATATTTTTCTTAAATCTTCTGTTTAGTGCCGTCATGTTTGGGGCATTCCGGAAGATAGATTCTTCCTTATCGAAATGATGGGTATATTCGAAGAACACCTTATGCTCTTTACAGTGCTCAGCTATTTTACCAATGGTATCATTTCGCCTGAAAGGCATCTCACCAAAATGGAACTTCCCTAATTCCTCTATGAATTCGGCAGCTTGCTTCACCCTGGTGAATTTGTAGCTACCTAGCTTGAATGGCAGAGGAGGGTATGCAGTCTTCTTGTGTTGGAACAAGAAATTACCTATTCCGTCAATGAACACCTTCCTGACCGCCTCTTTATGGACTATATAATCCGTTGCATATTTGGGCAACAGTAAAGGTGTCTTTGATCCTCCATACATTCTGAAATACATGCCATTGTCAGTCAAGAAATAGTCTGCATGTTCTTCTATTACCTGCATGGCACCTTCTGACATATAGTCACATTCCTTCCAAAAAATAAGCGTGTAGAGTGGCATAATGAAGTGCTCACAGACCTCTCTGTAATGGCTATGGTACTGGTGAGCCCACAATAGTCTATAAGCTGCATATACAGGCATCCTTTCCCTGTCCCAGATGCACTTGAGACCGGGGAAAGGCTTGTTGCACAGTATGCAGTCTATCAATATTAAACTCATATAGAATTCAGATTTTTTCTGGGCTTCTCCTCCCTGTGCTGCGGCCAAGCAGGAAGAAAGACTGCTTGATACAAGGATGGCCCAATTGAAGACTGTTCCTTGGGTTTCCACATGAAACATAATGGGTATCCATTCAAATTTGAAGAGTCTGCCATGAGATCTCCCAAAGATCCTATTAAGCATCAGGGCTATAAATCTGTAAGGATCCCTCAAGCTCACTGTATCATACTCACTGTTTTGTCTATATCGGTAAAGCTTTCCCGGCAAGAGCATTTTCTTAAGGGTTTCCTCTAAGTCCATTCTGATGCTGTCCAACCAATCATCAAATAAGAAAACCTGTGCCTCTGGTAGATGATAAGCCAATGCCACATATCCAGGGCTAAATGCAGCATAGCCCTGTCCTTCCACATTCCCTATGATCATTGTGGTTGTGTTTGCTTGGGGCAAGATCCAGCCAATTACCGCAGAGCATGGGAACAGCTCTGGTCTGGTGGCAACTTTCATGATAGAAGATCTCTCTATGTTAGCATAGATGGGTTCTTCTTCGAGACCCATGTCGGGAACCTCCCTGCGAGAGATCAATCTATATATTTCACCCCATTTGTACTCAGGCTCAACACCAGAAACACATTGGGTATCTTCATATATGTATTCAGTCTTTGTTTCAGCTTCTGCTTGTGGCACTTCTTCCACAACTGGGGCCTTCTTCTTTTGTCTTTTGGACATGGTGGACTCAACTTCTTCCTGCCATATGTAATATTGAGATATTCAAGGCACATACATTTACAAGACAGAGTGCAGCACTTTATTTTTTTCTATGTATACCATGGCATCAACTAGTCGATGAAACTACGATATAAGTTTGCATAACTTGACTGACCAAATGCACACTATTTTAGTGCTCTTGTCTATATCTTAGCATGATGTAAAACAGTTCTGTATGATATTAAAACATCCCATCAACCATCTTCTAGACTGCAATAAAATTACATCCATATGCAAAGTGCCATTTTCATGTGTTTAATGTGATAGCAAGTAGAGAAACCAATGCATGCATGCACAACCCAAAAATGCCCTGACTATCAGAACTACTAGCATGAAGCAGACTCAGTCCTGTGCAATCAAGTGGGCAATATACTACTGCTGCATGATACTAAAACTTTATCAATCATATTTGAGCCGGCATTAAATCTACATCATCTCGCAGTACGCCGTTTCTCCCATGCAAATAATTCGTAAAGCCAATGCATGTATCTCAAAGACAAGGTGCAAATGTATCTTTCCAATATCAAAAATTTTGACGCCATAGCTTTAGCAAGGATGAAATTGGCAATGAATTATGCTGCTCGTGGAAAGATAATTACATCAACCTGGCTATACATTTCGCTCTCTTTGGGGACTACCGCCACTCTGCTGTACTGGGCAAACAGGTAAACTACACGCGACGTCTATGGTGCTTACACTTCTGCGTTTTAGGTTAATACACCATGACCCGCAGCAGATCATGTCCAACCAACTAGGGCTACAGAATGGCGCGACAAACAGATGGGAAAAAATAATTTTTTTGCTCAGCAAAGGGGAAACCACCACAGGCCATAAAACCCACTACAAACCCTCCTCCTGCTTCTCATTATCACACTTGGGGCAGCTAGGTGCAAGCGGCATAACGGCCGCCTGCACCAAGCCTTCATCAACTCTGTGCGGGCTTGCAAACAAAGGCCACGGGCCAAAACAAAACTTCCGCGGGTTTAAAAGAAAAACGCCCCCCGACCGCAAACAGTTAACCTACAAACGACTCCTCGATATATAGGCACAAAACGCAAGGTGGACAAGAAGAAAAGATTACGGTAAACCTAACCATGGGTAGAGCCCCGTACGTATGGGAAAAGGGGTTGCTAAAACACCTAACCATAGCAAACAAAACCTTGAACAGAACGGGACATGGCAAGAACGGCCTACCTGGTAGTGACGCATAGCGGACGAGGCGAGACGGTCAGGCTTCCTCAAATGCCACTTGGACGTGAGTACAGGCATGGTGGTCCACGAGCTTCGGGGGGGCGACAGCGCAAGATGATCACGACAGCTCAAGCAACTCAAAACAATAGAAAAAACCAATGCCATTCTCGCCATATATAAAAAGGTTTGCACGTGGGAAGAGTCAACGGATCGGACGCGAAAGAAATCCGGATCGGAAGGTGAGAACTCAAAACCTTCCGCAATGGCGGAAAACCACAACATTAACCTGTCCGCAACGGTGAGCGAGGCACGTAACAAATAATAATCGGACGTCGGAGGAAACCTAGATCGAAAGCCAAAGTGAACTTCCTTCCACAACGGGGGAGACTTATATGAACAAGGTTCCGACTCAAACTCAAAACAATTGAACAAACACTCGAATCGGGAGCAAAACGAAAGTCGAGATGAACAAACTATCCGCAACGGCAGAAGAGATGATGATAAAGGCTTCCGATACACTACCAAAAGAAAACCCAAACGTAAATCAGAAAGTAATAGAAAATCAAAACCTGAACTGATCCACAATGGTGGAGGCCAGAAGCGAAGAGCTGTCCGCAATGTCGGACAAGGAGATAATCATCCCTTCCGACGTAGAACCAAAAACCACCTGCAACGGTAGGAGAACCGAAAACCACCCGCAACGGTCGAAGAACCAAAAACCACCCGCAACGGCAGAAAAAGACAAAGCAATAAACCTCTGCAACGGCAGGAGAATCATATGAACTAACCCCTGATTCAGAATGGCTTCAAAGGTATTTGAAAGGCAACGATTATCTTGATTAGGCATGGGATTACTTTGAGCATTAAGGAAAACATCAGATTGATTGATAGAGCAACCCAAGCGCTGGAAAACGTTCTCATAAGTCATTAGACCAGATAAGGAAGAAAATCAAACAAATCCAAGGCAGAGGAGGGGTCCTAAATTTTTTTAGAATTTTGGGGAAAGTTGTTGCAGCTGCAACACAACCATAATTAAATAGATGTAGGATTATCATACAATAGATACTCCAGGGATTCTAAATATTTAGGAGGCATTTAGAATCAGTACAAAAGAAGGATTACTAAACTAATCAAAATCCACCATAGGTGCATAAAGCTCTTTCCAAATCAGTCAAGATGGGTCCACGAATTTGCTGAATGAGTGTGTACAGATCATAAGTGATTTAAATTTGAATTTATCATGCTTTTATATAATGAAAATAATAGAGGTGATTTGGTGCAACAAACAAGCCAGTCTACCATAAAACTAGCTTTAATTTTTGCCTTAAAAACTACAGAAAAGCTGGAAAGACTGAAAAAAATAGTAATGCGCAGTTTCCTTATAAATTTGTTTATCATATGATACAAATATATTCCTTATAAATTAGAAGAGTATTTCATCTTTAGATATATATAATAAATATGGACTCATTATCATTGTTTGTTAAGAGACTTTCTTGGTTCGCAGAGAACTTCTACAAGGTACATAGAACTTGAGATGTATCACCCTTTATATTTATGAGATGTTTCACTTGTGACCAAAATCTCAGAAATATCCATATAGCTTCAATAGGATAATATATATTCTCTTTACATAAACAATTCCATCTCCAATTAATATGCACAGGATTTCTCATGCTTCAATGTTAGGGTTGGGGTTTGAATATTTTCCTATGATTTTGTGCTAGAATAACGTAATTCCATTCATATCTTCACTTAGAATTTTTGTGCACTTCACTACCCCTTTCCAAACTCAACGTTGGGAGATGTTTCCATAGGCATGAGCACATCCAACACAAAAACCAAAAATTTACAGTAGAGCTATAACACTCATAGAGAACATGGAGGATGGCAAAGCAAAATTCTCTTCATTCATTAAAAACACAAAACATTACATGCTCTCCAATTGACTCCTTCAATATTAAAATGAATACATGATAACCTAACAAATGAAATAAACCTCAGTGGGAAGTTTCCCACATTAACTGCATGCAGTAAATACATTTCCAAACTTCTATTAAATCCTATGCAACTACCAAATGTACGCTGTTAGAGGAAAGAATTTACTTCTTCCTACAGTCCCTCTTAATTTCTACCTTATATGTTTCATGACTAGTTATTCCTAAAGTATTCTTTTTAAATACAAACTTATGTTAATGTCTTGGTAAATATGTTAGCCAGTTGGTCTAGAGATTTACATAATTCTAAATAGATTTCTCCATTGCTTACAAGCTTTTGTATGAAGTGATATCTAGTATCAATGTGTTTTCTTTCACGATGGAAAACTTGATTTTTTGACAAATCAATGGTTGAGTTGTTGTCACAAAGATATGGGTTGCTTCATTTTCTTCATGTCTTTTTTTTTTAAATTATCCTTAACAATACAACCTGACAAGATGAGTTGATGTTGTTTCCATGTACTTTGCTTCTGATGAAGATAGTGTGACAATAGGATGCTTCTTAGATTCCCATCAGATTAAACCTAAACCAAGATTAAAAGCATAGACATAAGTGATTTCCATGTCTTCAATACTTACTATAAAATCATTTTCAATGTACACACAACTAAAGAACTACAATTTATGGTTCAGTAGATAATTCCAAATTGGTTATGCCTACAATATACTTCAAAATTCTCTTACCTACTTACCAATGAAGGTTTTTGGGTGACTCCATGAACATGGTAATCAATTTTCTTACATACATTATATCTAGAATTGTAGTTGTAAGATACATGAAACTACCAACAAGCCTCTTGAACAAGGTGGAATCTACTATTGATCCCTTATCCTACTTACTCAAATTTGTAAATGTAACTACAAGAGTATTGGTTGGCTTACAATTTGTCATACTAAATTTGTTCAATACATTCTTAGAATAATTTTGTTCACATATAAATATGTGACTATTTGATTGTTCAATTTTAATACCAAGAAAATACCTGATCAAACCAAGCTCATTCATTTCGAATTCTACTTTCATGGTTGATTTGAAATTTCCGAGCATGAATTTTTCTACATAAACCATATCATCCACATATTTAAACAATCTATCAAATTATATTTTGTTGATTTATTGTGATGTATAAAGTGAGGTCAGTTTTGCTTCTTTAGAACCCATTGTTGAGAAAATACGAATCAATCCTTCCATACTAAGCTCTTGGAGCTTGTTTCAAACCCTGCAATTCATTTTTCAGCTTCTAAACTCTATGCTCTTAATCTCCAATCTCATACCCAGGTGGTTTCTCTATGTTAACTTCCTCTTCTTCAATCCTATTTAGGAATGGTGATTTAACATCCATCTGGTATCCTTACCACCTATTGTAATATACCAATGGAAGTAATTTTGTAACCGTATCTAACCTTGCATTGATTCATTCTTCTCAACTGCATTGATTTCCTAATTGATGGTTTGAATCCATTTATCTTCTTTAACAACTTCTTCAAAATACATAGTATCACATGAAATTAATGCTAAATGTATTTGCAAATCAACATCATCATACTTATCTTAAATTCCTCTTAAATATATAGTTTTCTTGTTTCCTAATGGTTATATAATGGGATTTGACTCCCTCCTATAGTGAGAACTGTGAGCTTGTCATTCTCCTTGTCTTAAAAATTCACCTTGAACTTGTAATCTTGGTAATCTTGGTGAAGAGATTTGTTTCTACTCTTGGGAATATTGGTGGTATTGTGCTCTTCTACTGGTACAAATAGTGTTGAGATTCCAACTAAGATTGACTGATCAACTTGACCATCCCAAACTTATTCTTCTTTAAATTCCACATCTCTACTTATAATTAGCTTCTTAGTGACAGGTTTGTGCATCATGTAAGCTTTGGACTATTCATTGTACCTTGTGAAAATGCACTTCTCACTTTTTTCATCCAATTTTCTTCACAAATACTCAGGAACATATCTATAATCTGCACAACTAAAGGCTTTGAAATGTGAAACACTTGATTTTGGTCCAATCCAAGCTTCTTGGGGAACTTTGTTTTTTACAATTTTGTGGGTGATTTGCTCAAAATATATATAAAACATGTAGTGGATTTACGCCAAAACTCATTTGAAAGTTGGTTTTCCTTAAGCATGCTTCTTGCTCTATTCATTATAGTTTCATTCTTTCTTTTTATTATCCCATTCTGTTGTTGAGTATACCTATCTACGAATTGCCTTTTAATTCCATGATGTTTACATTATGCTGAAAATGCATTTGATTCATATTCACTTCCTCTACCAGACCTTAAGACCTTAATATATTGTCCACTCTACTTTTCAATCATAGCTTTAAACACATGGAACTTCTCAAAATTTCTAATTTTTGTTTTAGGAAATACACTTAAGTTTTTCTATGGAAATCATTAATAAGGGTAAAAAAAATGTACTGGAAATTGTGTTGGCATAAAGCCACATAAATCAATATGTATAAACTCTAATAGTGAATTCCTTTCTTGTAAGATGCACTAGTTGGAACACTATCCATGTGTTGTTTCCACAATATACAACTCTCACAAGCGCTAAATTGTCATGTATTATTGTTGGTCCTTTAAACATTTGCTTCTACTATATTAAATTTAGTCCACCAAAATGAAAATGCCCAAATTCTAAATGCCATAACTATGAATCCTCTAAATTTGTGACTGAATGGACAAAAGCATCCTATTATAGTTATAATTATAATTATTTTTAGTTATAAGCATCCTATTTTTAATTATAATTATGATTCCTCTAATATTCAACTAGGGCTAAACAGTGCATGCAAAATATCAACTGATAACCACACTTGAATATATTTTACAATATGCAACGGAATATAAAACTAAGAAATAACTCACAACATCACATCACAATATTGACACTATTATTTTAAGTATGGAAATCCCCGGAAAACCAAGGATGGGAAAACCAGTGCAAAAGTCAGATATAGATTTTGATTATGAAAAAATATGGAACTTTTACAATCATTGCAAATTCATCCAAACCTGGCGAATGCAGTACCCGACAGAATCACTAGGAAAATCCCAGCTAAACCTCAACACCCTCATCAATGAATGAATAAAGGAATAATCATCAATGAAGGTTACGCACTAACTGTAACCATTGAACAAATGGACACTCATAGGTCCGCATACATCCAAATGCACCAAGTCCAAGGGCTCCTAAGACCTATGTTCACTCTATGGGAAAGGCTTCCTCATGTTCTTCCCCAAAGCACGACCCTTGCAGTGGTTATGCTTTTCCTCCTGTACCTTAGGAACTCCAATGACTGTCTATCTCAAATGCTTCAGTGCTCCATGGTCTAAGTGTGCCATTCTCCTATGCCACAACTCACCCTGACTGATACTGCTACTTCTGACTAGAGCCTTTGCAGGATCAAAGTGTAATCTATACACTTACCCATTCCTTCTGCAAATCACCTGATCCAAGCTCCTATCTGACCCCTTGGGCCTGATATACACTCTATTATCATGGAATTTCACCTGATATCCCTTGTCCTCAAGAGTGGAGACTGATATAAGGTTCTTGTTCAGTCCTGGAACATATAACACATCAAAAAAACTGAGGGGTTTTCTAGACTCCCTCTCAAATGAAACAGTGCCAACTCCCTGCGCCTGATACCGCGCATCATCACCCATCTCAATGTGGATCCCTGTTCCACCCTCCTGCAAGTCTCTTAAGAATCTCTTATGTCTAGTCACGTGACTAGATGCTCCACTGTCAATGTACCATATGTTGTTCCATGTGGTGCTTTCCATGCAAGCTATCAAACAAAAATCTTCATCTAAGTTCCTACTGAACTCATCCCACCTCTGTAGACCCAACCATTTGAGTGTTACTCTTCTTCTTCTTGTCTGGGAACTGGGAGGCAAAGTGTCCCTGCTTGTGGAAGATAAAACACTCAACCTTTGATACGTCAAGGTTATTCTTACCATCCTTCTTCCTCTTTTTCTTCCCCTTTCTCTACCCTATAAGGGCTAGAGGCTCCTCATCCATAATCTGTGGGGCACTTCTAAATGAGCTTGATCCTTGACCCATGCAGGTCTCCTCTTCCAAAAATTTATCCCATAGTCTATGCCAATCAAGGAGCTTCTCCCTAGCCACAACGCCTTTGACAAAGGTGTCCCATGGGTTAGAGAAGCCATTGAGGGCTATCTGAACTACCTCCTCATCATCAGTCTTAGAGCGAACAGCTCCAACCTCATCCCTGATCTGTGTACGAATCATGAGATAAGGCACCCCTCCTTCTCCCTTTGTCATCTTGGTGTTGCACATCCTTTCTTACAACACCATCCTTTGGTTCTTGTTCTCGCTCTAGTACAAAATTTCCAAAGCCTTCCACATCTCCAAAGCGGTCTTCTTACTAGAAAGGTGAGGGACTATATGGTGCTTCGCTCCATCCATGATAATCAACATGGCTCTGGAATCAATCTTCTTCCAACCTATCAGTTCTATCAGATCTATGGGTTCAACTTTTGTGGAGTCAATGTGCTCCTCAACATCAATGACATCCAAGATCCTTGTGATCCTCTCTTTCCATGTAGGAAATTTCTGAGCACCCTAGAGTCTATCCTCAACTCTCAACTGCATGGCCATAGTGAAGTGTACCTGTCAAACCCTAGGTCTGGAAGTCTAGGTTTGTGTCTTCCTACAGATATGCCCCTGATCTATCACTGCTTCTACAAATCTCTCAGCTTTAGCTCACTAGAGCTCTGATACCATGTAAATTTTCCTTTAATAGTCAACTAGGGCTAAACAGTGCATGCAAAATATCAACTGATAACCACACATGAATATCTTTTACAGTATATAGCAAAATATAAAACTGAGAAATAACTCACAACATCATATCACAATATTGACACTATTATTTTTGGTATGGAAACCCCCAGAAAAACCCAAGATGGGAAAACTGGTGCAACAGACAGATATAGATTTTATTATGAAAAATATGGAACTTTTACAATCATTGCAAATTCACCCAAACCTGGCGAATGCAGTACCTGACAAAATCACTAGGAAAATCCCAGCTAAACCTCAACACCCTCATCAATGAAGGAATAGAGGAATAATCATCAATGAAGGTTACGCACTAACTATAACCACTGAACAAATGGACACTCATAGGTTCGCATACATCTGAATGCACCAAGCCCAAGGGCTCCTAAGACTTTTGCTCTCTCTATGGGAAAGACTTTCTGATGTTCTTCCCCAAAGCACAACCCTTGCAGTGGTTATGCTTTTCCTCCTGTACCTGAGGAACTCCAATGACAGTCTCTCTCAAATGCTTCAGTGCTCCATGGTCTAAGTGTGCCATCCTCCTATGCCGCAACTCACCCTGACTGCTACTATTGCTTTTGACTAGAGCCTTTGTAGGATCAAAGTGTAATCTATACACTTACCCGTTCCTTTTGCAAATCACCTAATCCAAGCTCTTATCTGACCCCTTGGGCTTGATATACACTCTATGATCACGGAACTTCACCTGATATCCCTTGTCCTCAAGAGTGGAGACTGATAATAAGGTTCTTGTTCAGCCTTGGAACATATAACACATCAGCAAAACCGAGGGGTTTTCCAGACTCCCTCTCAAATGAAACAGTGCCAACTCCCTGCATTTGATATCGCGCATCATCACCCATCTCAATGTGAATCCCTGTTCCACCCTCCTGCAAGTCTCTTAAGAATCTCTTTTGTCTAGTCATGTGACTAGATGTTTCACTGTCAATGTACCATATGTTGTTCCCTGTAGTGCTTGCCATGCAAGCTATCAAACAAAAATCTTCATTGAAGTTCCTACTGAACTCATTCACCTCTGCAGATCCAACCATCTGAGTGTTACTCTTCTTCTTCTTGTCTGGGAATTGGGAGGCAAAGTGTCCCTGCTTGTGGAAGATAAAACACTTGACATTTGATACGTCAAGGTTATTCTTACCATCCTTCTTCCTCTTTTCCTCCCCCTTTCTCTTCCTTGTAAGGGATAGAGCCTCCTCATCCACAATCTGTGGGGCATTGCTGAATGAGCATGATCCTTGACCCATGCAGATCTCCTCCTGCACAAATTTATCCCATAGTCTCTGCCAATCAAGGAGCTTCTCCCTAGCCACAACACCTTTGACAAAGGTGTCCTAGGGCTTAGAGAAGCCATTGAGGGCTATTTGAACTAGCTCCTCATCATCAGTCTTAGAGCCAACAACTCCAACCTCATCCCTGATCTGTGTGAGACTCATGAGATAAGGCACCACTCCTTCTCCCTTGTTCATCTTGGTGTTGCGCATCCTCTCTTGCAACACCATTGTTCGGTTCTCGTTCTTGCTCTGGTACAAACTTTCCAAAGCCTTCCACATCTCCAATGTGGTCTTCTTACTAGAAAGGTGAGGGATTGTATGGTCTTTCACTCCATCCATGATAATCAACATGGCTCTGGAATCAATCTTCTTCCAAGCTATCAATTCTATCGGATCTGTGGGTTCAACTTTTGTGGAGTCAATGTGCTCCTCAACATCACTGACGTCTAGGATCCTTGTGATCCTCTCTTTCCATGTAGGAAATTTTTTAGCACACTGGAGTCTATCTTCAACTCTCAACTGCATGGCCATAGTGAAGTGTACCTGTCAAACCCTAGATTTGGAAGTCTAGGTTTGTGTCTTCCTATAGATATGCCCCTGATCTATCACTGCTGCTACAAATCTCTCAGCTTTAGCTAACTAGAGCTCTGACACCATGTAAATTTTCCTTTAATAGTCAACTAGGGATAAACAGTGCATGCAAAATATCAACTGATAACCACACATGAATATATTTTATAGTATGAAGCGGAATATAAAAATGAGAAATAACTCACAACATCACATCACAATATTGACACTATTATTTCTGGTATGGAAAACCCAAGATGGGAAAACCGGTGCAACAGTTAGATATAGATTTTATTATGAAAAATATGGAACTTTTACAATCACTGCAAATTCACCCAAACATGGCGAATCTAGTATCCGACAGAATCACTAGGAAAATCCCAGCTAAACCTCAACACCCTCTTGTGTGAGTGTATGGCCCAACTATACCAAGCTCGATGATCCTGCTGCTCGCTCCTCCGTCTTCTCAACTAAATCCTCTGTTTGACTTTCTCTCCTTGTCTGTATCCTATTTCTATCAGAATACAAGTGTGTGTGTTCTCTCCACCAATTGGTCTCTCTTTTATAACTTTAGGTAAAGCGAAAACCCTAATTTCACTTTCACTTTAACTAGTGGTAAAGCAAAAACCCTAATTTCACTTTCACTTTAACTAGTGGTAAAGCAAAAACCCTAATTTCACTTTCACTTTAACTAGTGGTTCACTAAAGTTAATTTAGATCACTTTCATTTATTTTCCAAAGTAAACTTAGGAAAAGTAAATTAAGTACAACTGGTTTCCTAATTTAAGTCTTCTACATGCAAGAACACATGCATGCAGGAAGACCTTCCTTGTTGCTACTAGTTTAACAGTTACTACAACCACCATCTAATAACCAAATATCTCTATTACATTTTTTAGCTTCAAAATCATGGACTCAAAGGTAGTTTCAAATGTATTTAATATATTAGCTAGATATTTTTTATTAAGAATTCCTACTTTCTCCTAAATGTCCATATATTTTACAATAATAACATTGAACCTTGAATTTTCCATACCTCATTTTTTGCTAATAACATCTACCTCTCGTCTTTACACTTTGAGGGCGTTGATGTGGTGTTTCTTCCTGCTCCATACTTAGTTTATTTTCTCTCTAGGAACTACTATCATTATGTCTTCGCCAACCTAGTCTTATTTACTCCCCTCGCTCTGTTGATAGTTGTTTGTGTCTTCAAGTCATTTTCAAAAGTATCTTATTCCAACTTCATTATTGATTCTTGATATAATAAGGTTCCTATAAACGCTTTGATTGATAGGTGTGATAGGTTTCTGGATTCTTCAATGGCTAATACTACCATAACAAATTTCTTAGGAAGGCCCATTAGAACCTTTTCCACAACCTTCTAGCGAGTCAATTTTTCTCCATGAGTTCTAAGTTGGCTAATGACCGACATTACTCCTATCATAAACTAATCTATTGTTTTAGATTCCTTCATTTCGAATTTTCCAAATTCTCTTCTCAGACTCTGAATTCCACTTTTTTCACTTTGTCGGTTCCTTGGCATCGTGTTCTAGAAAAGATAGCCACACTTTATGCCTTTTTTTTAATACATAATACATAAGTATCGTTACATCTTCAATCATGTCACTTATCTAATCAAAATCACTAGAGTAACCAATCTAACGACGAGAGGGGAAAATGGACAATCACAATGAATCATGTCTTACAACACTTTATGCTTTTTTTTAATACATTCGTAACAACCAGAGGGAAAAATGGACAATCACAATGAATAATGTCTTACAAAGTGAATCGTGTCTTACACAGATGCCCACGCTTTATGCTTTTTTTTTAATACATGGGTATCTAGAAGCAGGAAAAAATTATCAATTTTTAAAATATTTAAAATTCTAAAGATTTTATATAATTTTTTTATTATTTAAAAAAAATAACTATAGGATGAATCATTTTTCTTTAAGATTTTTTTAAAAAAAAAAATTATATATATTTAAAAAATAATTTATTAATTAAATTTATCTCTTAAAATTTTCCATGCCCATATGCCCTAGGTATCCGAGGATCTGAATGACTGTAATTCATTACAAAACACCTATTTCTGGAAGGCTCAGATACCGATGATCCGGGATCTGAATTATCCTACGGAACTCTTCTTTTGTAAAGGACCGGATCCTGGATCCGGTATCTAGTTTTCAACGGAAATTTCTTTTTGTCGAGGACTAGATCCAGAATATCCAAAATTCAGGATCTGGTTTTGCCTATTCACGATTACACCAAGAACCTACTTCCATGGCCCAACCCCTCCCCTCCCTAGCTTCCTGTTGTATAATGGCACTTTAACTCCTAAAGTAATTGTGGCTCTCATGGTTCATGGGATTTACCCTTTGGCTTCAAAAATTAATACTCCATGATGTTTCTTTCACAATGCTTAATCCTACACTTAGGCATAGATGCACTGACAACACACAGAGCTTCAGCTTCTGAAACATGGCTTTCTCTCTATATCACTCAACACTGCAAGCTGCCAGAGTTTCATGATAAACGATGGACTCTAATACAAGCACATACAACACAAAAACCAAGAATTTACACTAGAAGTAGAGCTCTCGAAAAAAAAATGGAGGCTGAACTACTCTTCGTTCATTATACTTACAAAAACTTACATACCCTTCAATTGACTCAAATATTAAATTAAATACATTGTAAACTTAAAAAACAAAATAAACCTCTAGAAAAATCAACCATATAGAAAAAACAATATTAAAAAGCTCTCAAAGAAATACATGGAGGCTCTAAAAGAAAACATTAGAAGTACAACTCTCAAAGAAAACATGGAGGTTGAACTACTCTTCGTTCATTAAACTTACAAAAACTTCATATTTAAATATTACATTTAATACAAGATAAATTAAGTGTACAAAATAAATTTCAAGGGAAATTAACCACATAACTAAAAAAGAAAAACAATATTAAAAATAATTAGTAATAAGAAAAAACAATATTAAAAACAAACTTTTAGAGAAATTAACTACATAACTAATAAGGAAAAACAATATTAAAAATAACTAGTAACAAGAAAAAAAACAATATTAAAAATTAACTACATAAGTAATAAAGAAAAAATAATATTAAAATAACTAATAGCAATTTAAAGAAATTAACCACATAATTAATAAGAAAAAAACAATAACTAGTAACAATGCATAGATACTTAGTGTACTTAGTGGTTGATGCATAAATAACTAGTAAAAAACAATAAATTATGAACCACAAATTTTGTGACCTATCAATGT
Organism: Pseudotsuga menziesii; assembly: GCA_001517045.1. NCBI lineage: Eukaryota > Viridiplantae > Streptophyta > Pinopsida > Pinales > Pinaceae > Pseudotsuga > Pseudotsuga menziesii. The sequence goes on from LPNX010973115.1 coordinate 155,632, forward strand.
TCAACCATTACAAATTAAATAACTATATTAATTCTTTAATTATTATTTGAGACTGTGCATCCAAAGCATAGCACATCCGCATAGTTTGTGGCTGGATCAGGTTGATAGGGATCATCAAGTCGATAAGGATCAAATTGTTAAGAGATAGTTATGGAATGGAAGACAGTATGGAATTTTATTTTAATTCCCCATATTCTTCTAGTTAAATGGGTTCAAGTGTGAGTTATCCATGCCTAGCAACGTGTTATTCCTTTTATTTTTATCTCACATTCTTCTAGTTACCCTCTTTGTTATCCATTCATAACTATGAGTTATCCATGCATTGCTACTAGCTACTAGTTTTTTTTTATATTCATTTTTTTATAATTGTGTATTTTGAATTGTGAACTACTGGCGTAAAATCAATCTCCACAATACACTTGTTTCATCCTTACACATAGATATCCTTACACATAGATGAAAAAGAATAGATAGTAATCCACTCAACTCTCAAACAAACTATAACTATATTAATCATTTAATAACTATATTAATTCTTAAATAAACCATAACTATATTAATCCTTCAATAACTATATTAATACTTAATTATTATTTGAGTTTGTGCAGCTAAAGCATAGTCTGATCGTTATAGTGGTCACGTCCCATTACTGCTTGAATTCGATTTGGACCATTACTAATTAAGCGCCGCTATTCTAACAGAAGCCGTGTGTTTGTAAAACTGATGTGTTTTTACTGTAAAACTAATATTTTTAAGATCTATACCCGACCATTTTAGTTGCGCCCCAGTATTTGGTTTAACTGTTGATGTTTAACAAATGAATATATGTTACTTAACAGATGAATATATGTCAACAGATGCATAATCAATTAAAAGGTTAAAATAAATCGATTCAGTTGTAAGAATAGTAATCGTTTTGTTATCCCATCAAGGATTACGGTTCTAGGGTTAGATCGAAAGCTAAAATATTCCATTTTTATATAAATTATTTTGTCGTTAGGTTAAGGATCACCATTATAGATTCAGTGATAGCGTTGTGTGTTTCTATGCTGAAGATGGCACCCATAAGAAATCGAGAGAAGGGATCAAAATTCAAAGATTTAGCAGCGTTATATGTAGTTTCCCCGACCGAGATGGAAGCGGAAGCGTCTGCTCCTTCAAGCAGCGAAACTGTAACGGAAGATACTGGGAATAAAACGTCCGATGAGGTTAAAGTTAAAGGAGAGATGCCGAAAACAAGAAGTCTATCCAAAATTTTGAAGAGCACAGATAGAATATACCATAAAGAGATTCAAATTACTGGAGATGCATTGAAAGAAAAGAGCAGAAACACAGAACGTGTAACAGATTATACATGCATGCAGATATGCAAGGACTCATCCCCGAATCTTCAGTTGTTGCGAGGTCATTCCGAGATATCGAAAGCATGCGCCCGATCGATATTTGAAAAATATGGGAAAGCAGATTCTAAACGCCGTTGGAAGAAGAAGTTCAGAAATATGTCTGAACTTATGAAAACAAGTGATTTAGGCGCGAAAGAAGAGCAGGAGTAAAGTCTACTTGCAGGCCAAGGGCGCAAACGCACCAGTACTGTCAAGCCTGGCCTGCTCATCCCTAAAAAGGATATTAAGTACTGTATAGTGTAGCCCTAGATGGTTTGAAGTACACTGGTCTAAGCCATGAGAATCTTTGATCTTACATGTTGGTTGTCCACACAACCACATTTGTTTTTAGATTATGCAAATGCAGTTATGATGATTTTTCTTCACCATAAATGGGACTGTTATTGAAATTGTCACATGTTTTAAAATTTGATACATACTTTTGTTACTTGTATTATTATTTGATCCATATTTGTACTTTGATCAATATTTGTACTTTGTTTTATTTATTTAGCATAGCTACATTGTGGTCAATGAAACTATTGTTGTTTATTTTTTTCAATTAAGATAATTGACACAAAGTTAATTTAAGTTATTCATTTTATACATTATTTTTATTAAAATAGATTTATTTTAACTATGGTTTTAGTAAGCATCTAAAGGGATCAAATCTTTTAAGGTGTAAACTCCTTCTTTTAAAGTGCAAACTCATCTTTTAAGGTGTAAACTCCTTCTTTTAAAGTGCAAACTCATCTTTTAAGGTGTAAACTCCTTCTTTTAAAGTGCAAACTCTTTTTAAAGTGCTGAACTTGAGGAAAAGTTTGCAACTACAAAGATCTCATGAAGTTTAGTAAAGGCAAAGTTAAGATAGATATAAGCTAATATATAATAATTTATAAAAATGTCTAATAACTATTCATATTAACTGGAAGGGGAATAAACAATTTGCTAAAGTTCTATGTTTGTGTTTTAGTCTATGGAAGTTTTTATATACAACTCCTATAACTTCTATAAGGATCTAGATGGTTGTTTTCTTATGGGTTGTTATGCTATGTAGGTTTGATAGAGATAGTTGGAAGATTGTCAAGTTGTACAGAAATTTTACTTTATGTATTGAGTGATATAGTCATTGTAAAAAATGATTTTATTTTTGTAACTTTGATTTTATTATTGAATAACAAGTTACACACTCTTTTTTTTCTTATAAAAAAAAAATAATTTCAAAATAACTTAAAGTTCATGAGAAAAATATTTGGATTTAAACCCATATTTCTAAATTGAATTGGAATTTAAAAAACATAATATAGTTTAACCATGTAAGAATCATATCATCAAACCTTTTCCAAAAATTACTTTACTTGTTTTTATTTATTAATTTATTTGTTTTTCCTTAAAACTAATAATCAATATTGATCCTAATTAATGAGTCAAATAACCCTTATAAAATTTTAAAATCTAGACACCCATATTAAATTGGAATTTGAAAACATTTTTCCATCAAATAAAAATTATAAAATCTAGATTTCCAAATTAAATTGGAATTTGGAAACATTTTACCATCAAATGAAAATTTTAAACATATATCCAAATGTTTTTGAAAAATTACTTGTTTTTCTCTAATAATGAACATGTAATTAAATTGTTTAGGTTTGAAGTCAAAGAAATTTAACTTGAAATTTGATATATATTTATATAAATGTGCTTTTCAATTTAACTAATTTAAATTTAAAATTTATATGTTCTTAGTTTAGACTTCACGTTAACCCACATTATTTAGACTCAAGAAATTGCCTCTAGAAACAATTTTTTATAAAACACACACACACACACACACACACACATATATATATATAAGTCAAATATCATTTGAATTCGATATAGAGCAATGTAAGTTGCAAGTTGCATTATAAAGAATCCACGCTAACCCCATTATTTCCCTGCCTTCGGCTAGTAGAGACTCTTGTAATCGGCTTGCTGCCGGTTCTATTAACAGGCACACATATTAAAACAATTATACAAAGTTTTCATTCAAAAGTAAAAATAATACTTTTTCAAAACCAATTATACAAGAATAACCGTTTTATCAACGAATGAATGGAATCGACTTCTTATTTGGTCTTTTTTCGAGGCAGGCGTGTTTTCACAAGCAACATGTCCTAAGTTTGTCCTAAGTTTTTTTGGTTGTTTTGTTACAATTAAACTAATGATATGAGATTGTTTGACATTAGTTTCAAACATTTAATGTTTGCTTCATCAAAATTAGTTCATGCTCCCACTACCTCATTCTTGTTAGTCCCTGTTTAATGTTTGCTTCATCAAACTTAGTTCATGCTCCCACTAAATCATTCTTGCTGCTGGTGAAACATCTTCGTACTGTAGCATTGAACTATGATGATGTTGTCAATATGCATGTTGGACGTCTGGTGTCGGTTTGTATATGTGTTGTCGAGCCATCAGAAATCTTGTGAATTCGACCACCTTGGTTATTGCCACACCTTCCCTGTTTTAAGTGGTGGTGGAGAGGAACAAACCTGGTAGCAGGAAGCCAAATAGCTCCAACATAAAAATGTGGTAGACAGTGATATAGCTTGGTTTTTCAAATGGCTTGAGCGACATCAGATAAGGCTTAGCAAGATGGCTCTGTAATTTTAGTATTATGTATTTTGTGGCTCTTGAATTTTCAAGACTTATACCAAGAACTTCTTTTTGTCATGTTAGATAGCATCTATATATTAGCTATCTATCTATTTCTATGTGGCTTGGCAGGTCATTATAATTCTTAGCTCATATTCGGGCAGTTACTGAATCATTCACAAGCCTGGCCATGGATCCTAAGAGCGCACTCTTAGCTCATATTCAGGAAGTTACAGAATAATTTCATAAGCCTGGCCATGGATCCTAAGAGTGCACTCTTAGCTCATATTCAGGCAGTTACAGAATAATTTCACAAGCCTGGCCATGGAGCCTAAGAGCATGTGCAGGTAGCCCCATTGAGCCTAAGAGCCTGGGAGTGCGTAGCCTAAAGCGTGGGCTTTACCATTGAAAAATAGCAAGGACAAACGAACCCATGGACGGGCGGATCGACAGAACGACAGATGGAACCAATTGGTAAATGTGTGCACTCACATCTTCTACATGCTCATTATCTGATTGTTTGGTCATGCAAGACTCAGAAACAAATAATTGCATAGAACCTTGCCCCCCTATAGAATAATTTCACTAACCTATATCAAATGCCTTTATTTTATTGTCTTAGTTCAATTCATCTACTCTAACAATAATGCTTATATAAATTAGTTAGAACAATCATAGAGTCCGATTTCACTTCACTTTATAGGATTTGTTCAGTTCAACTTGTCTAATGAGAAACAATGTGGCCGTACATCTTCTCTAATTGATAATAAGCCAACAGAGAACCTAGATGGTAGATGGTAAGCCAACAGAGAACCTAGAGGGTGGATAGTGCTCACTGTCTAACTTACCAGGATTGATGAGAATCCTCTCACATGGGGATCTCCCAAGAAGAATCCATGCACAACAGTTGCAGACATGGCTATTCGAATGGACAAATTTGGTGGCGAAGTTCCCATGAAAAAAATCTACAACACCTGCAAAAATATACAACACATGCAAGTGCAAAAAAAAGAGGTCAGTTTGTTTTTTTATGTGTCATATGATTTACAAATCTACAACACCTGCAAAAATATACAACACGTGCAAGTACATAAAAAAAATAGTTCAGTGTGTCTTTTTATGTGTCATATGGTTTACAGTTGCAAGCTTCCATTATTGCAACTATTGCTATACAAACTAACTAATTGTTGTGTTAATTTGCACACAGCAATGTCAATGGCTTAACATAAATGAAATGGCCTTAGTACCATAATTCATGGGCATTACCGACATGCGGCCTTCTATCTCTGTAATTATTTATTTCATTAGTTGTCCGTCCAGGCAGTCTTCCTGCTATTGATTGAAGGTTACTTTTCTCATGGGTGCTTAGCCGCTTCAGCCTTCGACACGACCATGATGATCTCTCATCCTCCCCTCCATAATGACTGCCACTTCTTCATTGGGAATGAGTTACAGAGGATACCGAAATAACAAGAAATGAAAAGTAGAGCACGAGAATTTCCCGACCCCAATATCATCCTTCTCTCCATTTCGGAACCAATGGTTTTGCTTGATGGTCTGCGGCTTGCTATTACAGAATCTACTCCCTGGGTTGCATAATTATCATTCTGAATTGCTGTAAATATATGATATGGAGGGTGATATTATTAAGGATATGGATCCATGAGAGAGACACATGGGAGGTTATGTGTGATGCGGATATCCTTCGGTGTGTCATCAAAACTAACTCAAACTTCATGTGAACAAAAACTTTAATTTTTAAGCTTTCATAATCATCCAAAAATCGCTTTTGATGAAACCTTTATAAAAAAATATTTAAATAAGTTGTATCTATTTTCAATGTTAAAATTTTTCCTTTTTCAATGTGGTGATGCCGTCTTCAACAGATTTAAAAATTCAAGATTTATGTGGGCTTATTTTATCTCTCCACGGTATCAATTCTACATAGCACATGATCTCAACAAATATTAACCAAGGCTGAAAGGCAGGTCCGGAAAAAACCATGGCAGTTCCTTTTCTTACAAGAGCATATTTTTTTCTTTCCAACCCCATCGATATCTCATCCATCAGAAAAGATTTGGAACCTCCCACCACCATCTTCCCTGTTGTCATTCATTTTTTTTTACCTCCAGAAATCCCTCGCTACATATTATATCCAACCATCGTATCTACGCATATGTCTAACCCCAATATCTGGACCAACAAGTATATATTTTTACATTATTAATACAAGTACCATAATTCACATCAAACATGTTATTAATTGCGATGACCAATTAAAAAAAAATTGCCTTCCATTTTTAGATCTGAACATAAAATTTGAATTGATTTGAAGATGAATAGGAAGAAATCTTACCTTCAAAACCCAGTACGTCATAACACTGGTTTCCTATCCCTATATTGATGTTGCCTATATATATTCAACAATTCACAGTATTTATTTCACCTCCACCATTTTCCATTAAAAAAAGTAATAACTAAACTCAAAACTACATCAGTTTCGAAGTCGTCACCTTCATGAAAACATCAATGTCGGTATCTGGTTGCAGCCCTAATTGTTTTTCTCTTCTGCAAAGCTCAGTCAACACATCTATAGCCAAGACTGGTTATTTCAACATAGATCCATTCTAATCACGAGAGATCAAGAGGTTGGATTATTAATAATTCTAGTATATATATGTAAGGTTTTAGATAGATATAAAGATGATCTATAAAACCCTAGATTTGTAAGAATGTAGTGAACTAAACTCTCATTACTAATTTTATCAACAGTAAACCAACAATGTAAACACACTAGTGTAGACCTGTAATAAGTAAATCCATAATGGTAAGCTAAGTCCATCAACAATGTAAACACAGTGTACATTAACTCTTCAAAAAATACCATATCTTGAACCAACACCTTGGAAGCGAGCCGAAAAGTTGAAAGTTTCTTTAACAGTCTTTCTCCCAAATGGGTATCATGCTGACTGATGTAAGCATAATCCTTTTCTAGAATGAATTCGTTGAGGGCATGCCCGTTATATGTCACTTCTCCTTCAACCTGAACGAAAACCTCATACAAAATTAAGTTCCATCTATATTAACACCATGAAATATTTGAGACTTGAAGGAAACTGGCATACTTACTTTGAGAGTGTTTGAAATCTTTCCAGCAAGTGCCAAGAGAAAAGTAGTCTTGCCCGAGGTAGGAGGACCAAGAAGCATATTTAATCTTCATAAATTGCAATTTTACAAACCACAAATCAACCCAGACCTTCCCAGACCTTCGGTTGTCTACTAATTTCAAGTTAAAATCTTTCAAAACATCTGTTTACCTTCCTGGTTTAATGATACCATTGAGATTGTGAAGAATAGTTAAATTTTTCTTCTTTTTTTTCCATAACCGAATCATTTCCAAAGCATCCTACGATCAACAACACAAAACTTTCGGTCAAAAAAAATAAGTCGCATTTACCTTCTTTGTTTCTCCACTGGTATGACCCTATTATTCGACGTCTTAGTAAAAACTAGTTTGTGGCAATTGGTGAGCTTAAAGCCCATTTGGTGGTTAATTGTACATAACCAGACCCACATACTTTATGGGAGAAAAAGGAAACTATAAGCCATCTCCTAATTTCTTGTGTTTATGTTCGATAGGTTTAGGATGAAATGGATCGCTTGACAAAGTGTAAGAGGAATTTGGCAAGGATGTCCAATTGCATATTGCTTCAAACATTAGAATTTTAAAACTAGACTAAAAAATTCAAAAATTTTCTACTAATAATATCTTGGGGCATTTAGCTTTGTAGGAATGAAGATTCAAAATGAAAATGCAAGTAATTAAGGTTTTCTATTTATTGACTTAATCCTTCCTTGTTACATATCACAATATATCATGGATCATGTCAATTAACGGGACCTTCTACACCTTAGTTTTTTTTAAGGCCCCTATTTCAATCTTGCTTCAGTACGAGAGGTACCAAGTTTTCGATCCAGAGCCAACGTACTTCAACATACTTGCTAGGCAGTAGAATCATCGCATAATGCTTGAGAGTCGGCATGGTAGCCACCAACTTATTACCAGTCGACATCGGCTTTGTATTCTCAACACATTTCTAAAATTTGATTCTGTGATCTTGATGCCGACTGTATATCTTGTCGCCAGAATCAAGAATACATTTCATAGCCCCATCTCCATGGCCAAACTAATAGTCTCGAGCAAGCTCAAAATATATTTTCAATTCAAAAAAAATAAATAACTTTTCATGTTATAAACATTGCGATATTCTTATATTTGAAAGGAAGCCATTCAATAACTCCAATGTTGTGGTAAAATACATATTTATACAGGTCGAATGATTGAATATTTGCTAGGGCACCTAATGATTGACTATTTGCTAGGGTGCTAGGATGCTACAAAAGAGTAATCTGAACACTGTCATCTTAAGCGCTTGCATGTTTGACACTAAACCCAACCCTTTGATGCAAAATCCCATTGCATTTTTCTTAACTGAACTATTACATTATACTCAACTCCTTAACGAAGGGGCTTGCTGCCTTTAGCAGCTCTCCTTGTTTGATATTTTACACCACAGGTCAAGCCCAATATTGAGTACTATGTCATTTGGCTCTCAAATAAGCTATTAGATGTAGATGATTCGCCACCAAGTGATCCTAACGTGTTGTATAGTTATGTTACCATAAATATACTTTCCATATAAGACCTATTAAATTCCATCCACTTTGTACTATGAAAGGTCCTAAACTACATACCTGTATTCCTATTTAGGAAATTAATAGAAGTTAGGGGAAATTAATAGAAGTTAGAGGAGGGACGCAATTAGTGGTTTTCTGTCCCCTTTGCCACATGTACATGGAGGGAACGTTGGAACTCCAAATACCACCACTTGGGAGTGTTACACTTTTCCTAATGCAATACATTTTTGTGTTTTTAATGACCACATCTACCACCTTTTTCACCCTTTCTCTCGTTGTCTTTCCAAGCCTCCATTCATTCTTGTCTAGAGATAGTGTGTGACCATTTTCCCACCCAAATGGTTGTACTCCTAGTCCCTGCAACTCCCTCGACCAGGAGCATGTAGTTGTTATGTGTGGTGTGAATGCTAAGTAGTGTTGGTTCTTGATGCTTCTCTGTATTGTTTTCACGGTGTTTCTTTGTTGGTCGTTCCCGACACTGTGTGGGTGATTTGCATGGAGGTATGGGTTCCTTTACTATTTTAGGGATGCAAAAATCCAGTTCATAGACAAACACTATGAGGATGAACACTATAATGATGATGATGCAAACCCTATGGAGCATGCAACCCTAGTACATATAAAGTGGTGAAATATACCTATAGCAGTATATAATGATGTATAACGTGGCATCTATAGAGTGAGTATACAATGGTGTATATAGTGGTGAAATATACAGTGGTATACTTACAGTAGTATATAGTGAAGTATACTGTAGTGTATGTACACTGATACATACAATGGTGTATGAACAAGTGAAGTATACCATAAAGTATACAGTGGTGTGTGTATAGTGATGTACACTGAGATGATGATTTATTGATGTGTGAATGAATGAGGGTGATGGTTCCCCGATTCCTAATTCCTGATGTATACCTTATACTTGAAATAATGATGATGCAATGATGATATGACTATACAAACCCTACGATACACACACACAATGATATACATACAAAGATATAGTGGTGTATGTATGTGGTGCCATAAAATGATGATGTTGCATACAACTTATGATGATGATATATGATAAAGTATACCTTATGATGGTGATTGATGTTGCTGATGCATGATGCATACCCTATGATGAGAATGCTACTTGATGAATACACTATGATATGATGTTTCCTACTCCTAAATGATGTAACCTAGTTTGATGCACAGTCACAATGATGAAACAATGATATTCCATGATGATGATGTGATGATGCTTTGATCAGTGAGAGCAGTGGTGTCTATGATGTGCATGAGAAGAGATTGACCATGAGTATTGATGAACATATGTGGATGAATAGATTGACAAGTATAGATGAGAAGTGATTGACCAATAGTGTTGATGAGAAGAAAATAGTGATGAGAAGAGGTTGACAAGAAGAGGTTTGTGTGCAAAGATACATGAGAAAATATTGATGTAAGCTAAGTCTTGTACTTGAGGATTGGAAACCTCAACCCTTTCTTAGTTGGATCTAAGAAAACCAGGCTAGGTCCTGTTATGAGAGTTAGTGCTCTTTTCATCAGTTGGTATTTATTGTAATCAAGAAGATTCTAGTATTCCATTACCATCTATAAATATTAAAATTACATATGTTCTTAGGCCTCTCATGATGTGATAATTGTGCTTATGACTCATGGTTGATTTAGCTGATGCATAGGATGATATAATTAATAACATAATGCTTGATATACTCTGGTTGATTAAAAAATGTTTAAATTGATCACACACTGATTCACCCTCCTTCTTAGTGTGGCCATTGTGTCCAACAAGTATAAGATTCTTAGAAAGTATGAGAGTCTTTCAATCTCCCTGCTGAAATATTGTGAGCACAAGCCTAAATCCAAATTAGTTTGTTATTTTCTTAGTGCATATTGCACATTCGCATCACTACAAAAAAAGATTCAATTATAAAGTTCAGACTTAAGAACTCTAAACCTTATGAATGAGTTAAATCTAGACCTTGTCATTTTTATATTATGCTCCTTTTCAGTTAAACTAGCACATTACCAAATTTTGAGAACTGAAGTATAAGATTGTAATTGTGAAACAATATATTTACACTAAGATATAACAGTTAGAAACACTTTTATATATGGATCCATATTATTAAAAAAGTATTGGTCCAAAGAGTATAAATTTATGTACTCCATAATTCCAACTCTTCCTTTGTTCCGAAATTGAATTTTTTGCACCTCTTTCAAGTTGTTTTTAAAGACTTTACTAAGTTGGAATGTTAGATTTTGTATGGATGTCAAATGCTTGGAATATTTAAATCAAAATATAAATTTTGAATATGTATTGAGTTTATATTATTGTCTAAATATATACATTTTATCAAATGGAAAGAGAGGGGTCTTAGAGGAAAAAGCGTGTAAGGTCTACTGCTGCAGCTAAATATACTAAGGGGAGGTTATCAAGGTCATCAGACATTGACTTGTATGCACTGATAATCAAATATTGTCGGGTTCACCTTTCAGTTTGATCTTATATCATAGATCCCATTTAGGTGATCACCAATTAGGTTAAAGGGACACAAATGATTCCCCCATATCTTCTATGGAAGAATCTCAAGATTCTCAACCTTCTGCTGGTAAATGTTAGGATATTTAGACACTTAGGAGTTAGTTAAGATCAACTTGTGTAATATACTTGTTAGGTAAAGTGTGTTTCTTTAGTATGCATTAGTATGCATTTGTAAATATTTTAATCCGATGGACACGATATGTTCTAGACATAAAGTGATCCGATGGTTCAACTTCTCATAGATCATAACTACCATTGATCCATGGCTTAACACCTGATTGGTCCATGATATCTATTTAAAGAGCATAGAGGGTCCTTTGCTAGTTGATTGATTATGAGAAGCTCATATGTAACTTTCTTTCTTTTGCATAATAAATTGCTCCAAGTAGCTATTTGGCTGGGGCCATGGACTGTTTCCCTCTCGAGGGTTTTAACCACGTGACAAACATCAGTGTATTGATTTGTGATCTGTTTGTGTGAAGTGGTTTCTCTAGGGTGAATCCACGGACCTGGGTAACACTTTTTGGCAAGCGGATTTCGGCAAAATAAAAAAAATGCACCTCGACCGAGGTTTTATCAAGCCCTCGACCGAGGTTTTAATATCTCGACCGAGGACTTATCAAGCCCTCGACCGAGGTTTTTTTCAGCCCTCGGTCGAGGTATTAGCTCGGTCGAGGTATGTACCTCGGTCGAGGTACATACCTCGACTGAGGTGCCTTTGTCAAAAAAATTATAAAAAGAGGCCACGGTCCAAAGACTGCAAAATATATTCATTATACTTTGCTGAATCCTCCAGCAACTCATGAAAACCTGAAAATAGAACTTTCCACAAAAAACTTTGCCTTCAAACATTAATGACACTCCCCGAATTCCCTGGTACAAAACGAAATGGACCATTTATTGAGTAGTGGGATGCAACTGCAAGCAGTGAAAGATTTTCAATATGTGAAAAGCTTTCACTGCTTGCAGTTGCATCCCACTACTCAATAAATGGCTCCATTTCATTTTGTACCAGGGACTTCGGGGAGTGTCATT
>LPNX010973115.1:174161-217465 GCA_001517045.1 Pseudotsuga menziesii
AGATACAGGTCGAGGAGTAATAGGAGTCATAGACTTGATCAATCATATCTATGACTCCTAAGGCTCCAAGATCCATTTCTACAAATACTTCGAGACCCATTTGATCAATCATATCTAATACTCTAAGACCCATTTTTATAACCCTTAAGGTCGACTAGACCTCGACAGAGCTAATACCTCGGTCGAGGTATTAAGAAAACCTCGACCGAGGGTTTATTGAACCCTCGGTCGAGGGCTTTACAAACCCTTGGTCAAGGTCTTATTAATACCTCGACCGAGGTATTTAAATACCTCGGTCGAGGTTTATACCTTGGTCAAGGGCTTAAAAAAACAGACTTAGCCCTCATTCAAACAAATGGAAAATTTCATGTGCCTTGCAGAGGTGTAAACCCTGTCATTCCTAGCACATAACTGAGCGGAGTTGATACCGATAGATTCACCAACGAATCTTCTATCCATTGAGGTATCATACACACATTTTGGCATCCATATGATATTTATTTTTTATTTACTTCTAAAACATATATTTAGAAAACCACACTGCAACTTCGAAGCAGCTCAAAGAAAAATCCGCAGAGTTAAAAATACACAGCCAAAAAATTCTTAAAAATGCACACATCACATATCGATGTGTCCTCTTCAAAAGGGTATCTTTGGTTTTTCAATTTTTGAAAAAATAGAAAAAATACCTTTACGTGGACAAATATGTGTTTAAAACGATGCTAAAATCGAATGTGGTCACTTTCGAAAAATAATAAATAATTGTATAATGCGAAAAAAATTAACAAAAAAATATGCACATCACACTGCATTTTATGTAGATCATGCTCATATATATATATTTTTTTAAATTATTAATGCAAGATTGAATTACTCTACGTGGACACGAGCCACTTATTAACTTCTTCAAATTTTTAAGGTCACACAGTTCATTAAATGCAAAAATTCACACATTAAATGACATCAGAATATTTTTAAAAAAATATCACTATGAAGCCAACATAATATTCTACAATTTGTTTTTTTACTGCAAGTCAAAATTCACATGGCATATATGCGTTTTGAGGGCTTCTATCTAGCACATGAGTAAAAAACCAGGTTTTCATCGCCAAATTTGGCCAAAAAGTGTTACCCATCTTCATGGAATCACCCTCTAGGTTTTCGGTCTTTTTGGAGTACCAAACATTGTATTAGAGCGTTTATGAAGAGTCGCTTCCGGTTGATCAAGATCTAGAACTGGTGTTGCCAAAACTATGAAAGGGTTTTTGGTTCTGGAGTTTCTATGCATTTGTGTCTAGTGGGAATTGTTCCATTGCATCTGGAGTTTCGTTTCCATTGAGAAATAGTTTTTGTTTCATCGAAAATTATTTCCGTTTGATCCAAAAACACCCATTTCGGCAAATCTGAAGGTATAATGTTACAGTGATGGATTTGTTTTATTTATTTTTAAATATCTCATATTTTATCAGTTTTATTATTAGGTCTATATTGTTTTAGTCTCAAACGATTACCTTGTCTGGCTGCGTATGCTATTTTCCGTGCACTATGCGCGATCGCGGTGAATCAAAAACAGAAACGGAAAGTTTTTTTTTGTCTTCTCGGCTACGTATTCTCTTTGCCGTGCACCTTGTGCGATCACAAAGAATTAGAAACAACGAGAAAACTTGAAAACGTAGACTTTTCGGGTAAGCTAACCAATATCTAACCCCACCCATAGTGTGGAAAAGTTTTTTTATTTTTGTTTTTCTTTTTTTTTTGTGATTTGCAGGAAAAAAAGGCAAGAATGGAGAATGAGTGAGAAGAGTAAAAAAAAAAGCCTTCGTCCTTTTTCCATTCTTTTATGTACCCTTTAAGCTTAGATCACTTGGTTCAAAGTTGCTTTATTCATTAATAGGTCAGTGAGTTCAAATCTTATTAAGTTATTTTTTAGTGCATGCAATTTCTATTTTCAAATTACTTTATTGTAAATGTGCATCTTACTTAAATAAAATAAAATAAAAAGTGAGCCACTTAAGTCTTTTAATTTATTGCCACACTATTTAAAAGTAACATTATTGCAAAAGTGAAGATCACTTATTTTACAAAAGTGATTCACTTAAAAAACAACTTTCTTGTAAGTGATTGTCAAAGGTTCATCTTGGGAAGAAGGGGGTTCTTTTTTTTAGTTGGTCAAGTTAATATCGGCCACGTTACTATTGGGGACATCTTCAACATTTTCTTTGATCAAGCATAACTTCATCATCCAGAATCAGTTTTTAGTATCGTTTATTTTTTAAACAACTTAATTTTTTTAGCTCTTTGCATCCAGACAATTAGTTTCTGTTTTTTCAGCCATTATTTTATAGTATGGCCGCCCCTTGTGATATTCTACTTACTAGTTCTAACTATTTCTCATGGAAATCCTGTATGGAAGATGTTCTACAAAGTAGGGTAATTTTCAAAATTACCTCAGGGAAAGAAGCAAAACCCATTGATAATGATAAGAAAATAAAATGGGCAAATAGATGTGATGAAGCTCGTGGATTGATTGGGATGTCAATCTCTACTGATTTGCGATTCCATATATCTAGAATTGATGAACTTGATAAAGCTTGGGAAAAGTTGGAATCCATGTTCGGTAAACATAATGAAATTTGAGGTCATCAACTTGAGAATGAGTTGATTTCTTTGAATCCAAGTGATTTTTCATGCATTCAAGATTACTTATCTAAGTATAAAACTCTTAGACTCTTATGTGAAGAATGAAAGATTAAGAAAGAAGACAAACAATGTATTTATCACATTCTTTCTAAACTTGGACATGCATATTCTATTTTTGTATCGACATTTTACTCCATGAAAGAATCCTTGAATGCAACTAACTATCAAGAGCCTACTCTTGAATCCTTTTTTGATTCGTTAATCAGAGAGTAAGATAAGCTCATTCATCTTGGAATAATTAACAATGCAGATACATCTCAGAAAGCCTTATTGTCCCAACAGAAAGAAAAGTCCAAGCCTCCCAAGAAACAAAATTTTCACAATAATAAATCAAACAAAGGTCCCAAACCCTCTCAGTCAAGTCCTTATTTAACAAATGACAAAGGATCCAAGCAAAAAGGAAAGAAGGTTGAGCGTCATTGAAATTTTTGTGGGAAAGATATTCATGATGAATCTAAGTTTTTTCAAGAAGATGGCAGCCTTGGAAGCAGCAATGAAGAAGCACCACATTAGGCTATATTCATCTTCAGAATCTACCTCTCATGGTCATGCACTTTGTGCTTCAGGTTAATCTTATACTGCATCTTCTTCTTCTACTTCAAATGAATGGCTCATTGATTCTGTACCCTCTTATCGTATGGATAAGGATCAAGCCATCTTTTCTACTATGCATGAATGTAACACCAAACAAATATTTGTTGGTGATGATATATCTCTAAGTGTTGTAGAATCTGGAATAGTTCCAGTAGAAAATGGTCATTTCAGTGATGTACTATGTGTTCCAAAAATTTCCAGCAATTTGTTATCAGTCTATAAAATTACTCATTCAGGTGAAGGTAAAACTGTGATGTTTACACCTCACCAAGTTGTAATCAAGGATTTTAAAAATCCTCAAAATTTTCTTGCTACTGGAACTGTTGATGATATTACCAGGTTGTACAAATTTAACAACTTTGGGTCATCATCTTTTCCTTCAATTTTTGTTGCTCATAGTGATAACTTGAGCAAACTTTGGCATGGGCGATTTGGTCACTTAAATTATTGCTCATTGCAACAACTATGTAAAAACAATATGGTGACTAGTCTTCTGATGGTATATTGCAAGGACGGTGTTTGTTCTGGTTGTGTACTCGAAAAACAACATCAGGACAGTTTTGACAAACGTGTCTCTTGGCAC
The DNA here is from genome assembly GCA_001517045.1 of Pseudotsuga menziesii. NCBI lineage: Eukaryota > Viridiplantae > Streptophyta > Pinopsida > Pinales > Pinaceae > Pseudotsuga > Pseudotsuga menziesii. Next base: position 178,039 of record LPNX010973115.1, read on the forward strand.
GCCTCAGTTCCCTTGGAGCTTGTGCATAGTAACTTGTGTAGTCCTCTTCCATCTGCTTCCTTTTCTGGTTCCAAATATTTCTTAACTGTCATCGATGACTAATCTAAATGCACTTGGGTTTACTTCCTAAAACTTAAGAGAGAAGTATTTAACATGTTCTTGGCCTACAAGGTTCTTGTTGAAAACTAATCTGGTCATCAAATTATTAAGTTAAGATCTGACAATGGAGGAGAATATGTTAACAAAAATTTCACTACTTTCTGCACTGAACAAGGAATCCAACAACAACAAACTATTCCATATACACTACAACAAAATGGTGTAGCTGAACGGAAGAACCACACTTTAAAAGAAATGGCTAATTGTATGATCCAATCTAAGGGACCAAGTCTTCAATATTGCGCTAAGGCCATAAATTGTGCAAATTACATAGATAATTGCACACCAACTAAAGTTTTATAAGGTGTAACACCAGAAGAAGCATGGAGTAAAATTAAACCAGATGTAAGTCACTTCCGTGTGTTTCATTGTGAATCATGGGCTCACATTCCAAATGAAAAATGGAAAGCATTACAGCCTAAAAGTGAAAAGTGCATATTTGTTCGATATTGTGAATATGTAAAAGGTTAAATACTTCTTCATCCACATTCTCATGATATAATCATTATAAGAGATTTTAAATTTGATGAAAATCTCTTGGCCTACGAGCCTAACTTGGTGGGTGTGCCATCTTTGGCCTACGAGCCTGATTCGGCAATTGTGCCTTATTCTTTTTCTTCTTCCAACTTCCTTGACAAGTTTCCAACTCTAGTTTCTGATGATGATAGTGAGAATGAAAATCCACCTCTGCCTGCTCATGTTCCTCCAGTTGCACCAGCACCAATGCTTCCTCGATGGGTCTGTTCAACATGTGAAGCAACCGGTGATCTTGCCGGTGATCCTAGAGATCAATGTTGAACACGTTCTCAATTTCAGTGAGCCTCTTCTCTTTTGGCTCAAGTTTTTGAGAATCGTGATCTAGAAACTTTTGCAGAAGCTTCAGGAAATCCAGATTGGGATGCAATTATGGATGAAGAATATTGTTCCTTAATAGCAAACGATACTTGGGATTTTGTTCCTCTTCCAAAAGGAAGAAAACTTGTGAGATGTAAATGGGTCTACAGAACTAAGTATGCATTAGATGGAAGTGTTGAAAGACTTAAGGCAAGGTTAGTTGCCAAAAGTTTTTCCCAAGTTGAAGGGATTGGATAAAATGAAACCTTTGCTTTTGTCACAAAAATGAACTCCATCCACCTTGTTCTTTCCCTTGCATCCTTACATAACTAGGAAGTCCATCAAATGGATGTCAAGTATTCCTTTTTACATGGTGATTTACAGGAGCAGATTTACATGGAACAACCTCTTGGATATGTTTAGGATAACTCTAGCCTTGTCTGTCTCCTTAAGAAATCCTTATATGGCCTTAAGAAAGCTCCTAGAGCTTGGTATGCCAAAATGGATAGCTTTCTCCTTGACACTGGTTTTTCTAGATGCCATTCTGACCCTAATGTCTATACCAATAAAGTAGGAAACCATCTCATCATACTTGTTCTTTATATTGATGATCTTATCCTTATTGGTAGTGACCCTAAACTTTTAACCCATGTGAAATCCAGTCTTAAGCAAAATTTTAAAATGTCAGACTTAGGACATTTGTGTTATCTTCTTGGTCTCCAATTCTTGCAAACCAAAGAAGGAACCTTTCTTTTCCAGTCTAAGTATGCTTGTTACCTTCTTCGTTGCTTTCACATGGAAATTGTAAACCAAACCCTTCTCCCTTCCAGTCTGGAGTCAAACTTTCTACCACTTGTACTTCCCCCGAAGTAGATGCCACCTTGTATCATTAGCTTGTTGGTGGTCTCTTATACTTGACTCATTCCTATCCTAACCTTTCCTTTTCCATTGGTCGTGTTGCCCGTTATATGCAAACATTTCATGAAAGTCACTGGAAAGTAGCAAAAAGAATACTTCAATATATTCAAGGTACAATTCAGTTTGGGATTCATTACAGTACAGGGGGGAAACCTTTGTTGGTTGGTTTCATTGATTCATATTGGGACTGCGATCTTGATGATCGAAATTCTACTGTAGGTTATGTTTTCAGTCTGGGATCTGGACCTGTCACTTGGGCTTATAAGAAACAACAAGCTCTTGCTCTTTCTTCAGCAGATTCAAAATATCGAGCCGCAGTTAATTCCAGTCATGAAGCTTTATGGCTTCAATAGATCCTTTCAGAGTTTGGATTCGAGCAGTAGCAGCCTACTCCACTTTGGTGCGACAATAAAAGTGCCATCAAGCTTGCCAAAGATCCAGTTCTACATCAACACAACAAACACATTGATATGCACATGCAATTCATCAGAAATCTTGTTCATGATCGTGTTCTTGAAATGCTCTATTTCCCTACAGATGATCAAGTTGCAAACATCTTCATCAAGTCTCTTACAGAAGCGAAGTTTTCTAAACTTCGATGTATGTTAGGAGTTCAGGAATGTGTCCTTAAGGGGGGTTAGGGTCTAATGCCTCCTTCCTTCTCCTAATAGTGTCACTTTTGTAAATCCTTCAATCCTATCCCAAGTTGTTCTTAAGGAAGGATGTTAGGATATTTAGACACTTAGAAGTTAGTTAAGATCTACTTGTGTAATATATCCGTTAGGTAAAGTGTGTTTCTTTAGTATGCATTAGTATGCATTTGTAAATATTCTAATCCGACGGTCACGATATGTTCTAGACATAAAGTGATCTGACTATTCAACTTCTCTTAGATCATACCTACCATTGATCTGTGGCTTAACACCTGATTGGTCCATGATCTCTATTTAAAGAGCATGGAGGGTCCTTGGCTAGTTAATTGATTATGAGAAGCTCATATGTAACTTTCTTTCTTTTGCATAATAAATTGCTCCAAGTAGCTATTTGGTTGGGGTCATGGACTGTTTCTTTCTCGAGGGTTTTAACCACGTGACAAACATCGGTGTATTAATCTGTGATCTGTTTGTGTGAAGTGGTTGCTCTAGGTGTTCGGTCTTTTGGGAGTACTTCGTGTACCCGAACAGTAAAAACATTTATATGTTAATATATATCAATTGTAATTTTACACATATGTTTAATAAGTTTGTATGTTTACACACAAATTTATGTCTTTGTCTTTGAAGAAAAGCATGGTTCATAATTCTGCATAGAGGGATAAAGGTCAAGCAAGAAGGTTTTATGTTGAACAAGATGATGGTTGTACACCCATAACAACTTATCCATCCAATATATTTGATGAGATTCCATGGGGTAGTGGTGTTAAATAAATAACCCTTGAAGATTGTAGGTCTCACTATAACAAGTTGCAGCATAATCTTCCTCCAAAGAGAAAACACAGTTTGAAGATTCTTTGCAGTCATTGCAAACGTTCATTGAGGTATATGAGGGCCTTGGACCATATAAAGATGGTTTTATTGCTTGATACATAGGATAAGGGAACAAGTGATGGGTCTAGACAAGTGGTTTGTTGTGAAGGAGAGAGTGGCGAAAGAACATGCCAATTCAATGTTTAACTTCAAAGCAGGGCCTAAAGCAAAAATGTTGAAAGTTCAATATTTCAAGCACCCCGAACTTACAAATTTATTAGATGATCAGTTCCTTACAGCCTATGGTATATTTCCATGGAAGGACGAGGTTCCGAATTATTTTCCATATTTTTTTATGGAGAGTTTTTTTTTTAAATACGAAGCCAAACTATACCGATATTCATTCTATATTTTATGAATTTGGAAAGGGACACATATATGATTGAAAATGTGCTCTTTGAGATCCCACAACTATTCGATCTCCACCTCAGATATCTTGCCAACCTAGGCTTATGAATTTAAGATCAGATATGGAACCCACATCCCAAGTTGGGAGAGCTGCAAGGGATTCTATGGCCAAAGGTTTAATGTAGACATTTGTAGGAGTTAATGTTGGATTGGGTCAAGAGAGGGCCCCAACCACTTTTCGTCAAAAGTTTGTTTACATCAGCAATGATGAGCTAGACTCAATGAGCATTCAAGATATTAGGTCCTATGCAATGTATTGTTGCAATATACCCTCAAATGTCCTATCCCATGACACAGAGAGTAGATGGGAGGTTTGTTTTTTATATACATACAATTTATAATTGTTTTATTCATTTTGAATTTAACTTTTGGTTGTTATATCTATGGTTTTCTATATTTTGTTAAATACTAATTTAAATTTTACATTTAAATTTATTGACCGGAGTTTACTAGATTGTTGGGTGAACGTGGTTTTAGATTCTCCACCAGTGAAAATGTAAAGGAGCATATTAGAGAGGTATATTTATTAAATACATCCATATTTATGTTTTAAATTTATATTGTATAATTTGTCAAAAGTTAATTTTAGGTAATTTATGTACATCTTATTGTTAATGCATAAACACATTTTGAAATTGAAAATGATTTTTTCCATAGGTTCCTTTAGGTTCCAACTTTTTTGATGATATTTCGTCTTGTGTAAGCATATTTTTAAAATTCATTTTTTAGTTTTGATAAATAAATAGTTACTTAATTGTAGCTTATTTTACTCACATAATGTTTAATTTGATGGAAAATTTTAAATTTGAGGATACGCAAGGTAGTATGGACATTGATGGTGAGGTAATTGTTTATATATTTTATTTTCATAAGTTTATTTTAGTTTTTGAATTTAGTTTAAAATTGTTTAATTAATATGATATTCATAGTTGTTGTTATACATGTTACATGTTATACTTGTCTAGAAAGGGGGAATACCACCACATAGTATATTGGTCCGATGATGGACATAGATATTGGTAGTGAGGTAATTTTGTTTATAAATTTTTATTCTTTTCAATTTTATTTTCAAAAGTTTATTTAAGTCTTTTTATTTAGTTTAAAATTGTTTAATTAAAATGAGATTCATAGTTTCTTTTATACATGTTACAGGTTGGGATTTGTTGAGACAAGGTATACCAAACCATAGGATATTGGTCCTCTAATGAACATAGACATTTGACATTGAAGAGATTTATTTTTGGATTATATATATGTGTTGAATTTACATATTGTAGTAGATGTTTTGGATGAGATTTTATTTTGGATTAATTACATAGTATACTTGTTTGATAGCCTATCATAATTTTCCATGATGTCCATGAATGCATGTATTAAATTAAGTGTATGAAATTTATGTTTTTGTTTCATAATGATAGTCAATTTTATATCTAGTTTAATAGTATATTTCAATTTTGTTAGGATTGAATCTCATTAAATGATCCAAATCTTGTATTAAATGTTTCTTGAGTGTTGTAGATAATTTTATCTAATAGATGGTTAGTTTTTGACGAACTTCTATTTTTCCAGCTCTCCTTAGATACAATGTCTAGTTAAGTGTTAGAGTTTGGAAGACTTGTTGTATACTACATTATGTAAAAGATTGAATTTAATGCAAATGATTCAAGTACAATTCACAACATATGTTTTAATGTTTGTTTGTTGTTTAATGTTCAATCTTGAAATGTTATGTAAAAGACATGTACATGTTTATGTAATGTTTAAATTAATTATCTTATGTAAAAGATGAATTTCATTTTTAAATGATTTGTATAAGTCTAGTACATGTGTAAGTTTTATGTTTAGTGTATAATGAACTCTATTTTTTCAATTGTTTCGTAAAATATTTATGTGTATTTTATAAAATATGATGTCATCATGACTATGCTTAAATGGAAAAGATATGGAGTTCATAAATTGAATTCAAATTTGGTAAGGTTATTTGGAGACCTATTCTATATTATTTGTAATAAGAAAATATTATATAAATGATTCAAACTTACAATTTTTAACTGATGCACCGTGCATGTTTAATGTTCAGGTAACAGTAGATAGTAGTTGGTGAACTATATATGTGGTTGAAATCATGGCAAATGGGGATATAACAATTTTTTTTTGTTTTTTAATAACAAGCAAGAATTTCAAGATTGTGACTCTTATGCTAAATTAGAGAAAATGATTAAACAACAAACATATGAAAATTCATATATTTGTTGTTTAGTCATTTTTGTAATTTAGCATAAGCTTCATAATCCTAGAATCCTAGTTTGTGATTAAAAATCAAATGATCATTATCTCTATTTTCCATTATTTTAGTTATGTGTTCAAATCATTGTTCAATTTCATATAATTAAATATGCACATATACAATCAACAATGAACAATATAGAAATTTCAAATAATCATACAATTTTTCTTCATACAAAAGTTAAATGTTGGCAATTTTTTTTAATAAATTGGAAATATCTATCATAAAATCATCATTTAAATTACATAGGATCATGTAACATAGATCAACATTTTACAAGAAGTAAGCAAGGACACGATCAAAAATATGTCACACTTTGTCATGATTTCTTTCAACAATATACATTTCAAATAAATGTGCAAATTCTCTTCATACAAAAGGTTATATCTTGAAAAAAAAGTTTAACATATTAGAAATATCCATCATAAAATCAACATTTAAATTAGCTAGGATAATTTACCATAGATCAACATTTAACAAGGAGTACACACAAGAACAACAATTTATGTCACACTTTTGCATGAGTTCTTTCAACAATATACATTTCAAATAAACATACAAATTATTTCCATACAAAAGTTAAATGCTGACAAAAAACTTTAACAAATTAGAAAAATCCAGCATGAAATCACAAGACTCCGTGTCACATTTTAATGAGCAAATAAGGACAAGACTTTATGGCATACTTTAGCATGAGTTCTTTCAACTTTTTGTACTACGTAATAAAAAATATACATTTTCAAAAAAATATACAATTTCTTCATGTACAAAAGTTAGATGTTGACAATTTTTTTTACAAATTAAAAAAATCCATCATAAAAGCATCCTTTAACATAGATAAGAGCATAGCATACCACCATTTAACAAGGAGTAAGCAAGGTCAACTTTATGCCACATGTGTTTGGATGCTCGCTATTCCAATTGACAATTAAAAATGAACAAATTTCAAATAAACATGTACATTGTCTTCATACAAAAGTTAAATGTTAACAAATTTTTTTAACAAATTAAAAAAAATGAATCATGTAAAAGCACCATTTAGCTTATCTAGGAGCATATACAAAATACAAACATTTAACAAGGAGTAAACCAAGACAAGACTTCACATGCCACTTTTTTGTGATATTGAGTTATTTCAACTATTAATTGACACAATGTAAAGTATATGAGAAGGTACGACTATTATATGACGCATCAATTGAATTTGATGAAGCATCACACAGTACTTTCAAGTTTGATGCCATTGGTGTGGCCATTTCCTTGCAGTCCAACATTCTTAATCTCTTCAGAATATCCATGGCATACTTTCCTTGACCAAGGAAGATCCCATCTGCACTCTACCACACCCAAGAATCATGGCAAGATTCTCGTACTCTGAGATCTTTTGTAGTCACTCCCTCTGAAGCAGAGCACCATCCTCTCTCTGCATTTTGTACTCTATGTATGGAAACTTTCTATACTAGAGTGACAGGTAGCCTCCTATGCTATTGATCTTCTATGTATCCATCTATGTCATCTCTCAAGGTCACTGGATATCAATATCATCCATCTTGAACTTTGTTGAAAGTTCCTCTTACACCCATCTATGAGTTTCTCGTCCTATGTAGGATTCTATCTTCAACCTTGTAGCAAAGGTTGAGATCTCCATCACTCTAGGTGACCTTCAAGCTCCTCATGCAACTATATGTGCTATCCCATGATTTCCTTCTGATCTCATACAAATCCTTCTGCGCACATGTGGTTTTGTGCTTGATATGCACTTCTACTTTAATGGAGAAGTGTGTATGGTCAATGGAGAACGTATCACCATAATCTACTCCCTCTTTTTAAGAGAAACCACAAACTTTTCTTTGTATTTCTAGATGCTGCCATCTGTTGCATGCTTTTTTTTGTAGATCCACTTCGAAGTTATAAAAAAATTCTCATCTAGTCTTAGAACTATCTCCCATACATAGTTATTCATAATCGAATGGTACTCCTCAACCATAGAATCCTTCCATTATTTATTATCTACTTCTTCTTCATAGTTGGAAGGTTCTGTATCAATGATGTCACTTAACAGTGCTACATAACTAGAGTGTGCCTGAGGAATCTTACTTTGTTTGGAAGTATCTTCATACTTTTCTTCATCTTGGACGATCTCTTGTTCCGAATATGGTATTCATCTCTCAACGTGGATCTACTGCTCTATGTTGCTTAGTCTTGTATTATTGTGAATCTCTTTATTTCGTCACGATGTCTCTGACCCTAAGAACTTCAAGTTTTTGTTCATGTACGCTTGTTGGAGAGAATATTCTAGATGAATCATCACTTGTTCTTTGAAACAAGTCTCATCCTTATTTTCTTTTAGTTGATTGTACGCAATCTTTCCTACAAGTCCAATTCAATTGCATGATTAGAAATATTTCATAATTTCCAAAACATATAAATAATGACAATTTTTTATGCACAAAGATATATTTTGCACAGTCATGTAACAATATTAGCCAATGCAACATTTATCCATACAGTAACTTTCTATATTCCTTCCATCTTCATCAGAACATTATTAAGAGTGTGCACTACTCCCAATATGTTAACAATGATGTTTCATTATAGATAAGTAGAAATGGAATGTTGTACATCACCATAGGCTACTTACCTATCACATGTAAGTTAGTAGTATAATTTTCATAAATGCAGACACTTAAACATGTATAATACATCAATTGAATATAAATATGTACACAACTTAAAAGTCTCATTTAAGTAACTATATATAGGAAATGACAATTTAAGCACTTATCTTTGTTTGTTTGGTGGGTGGACTCCCTCTTGATCCTTGTCTCCTTGCATGAATAATGGGAGTCTCTGATAGTATCATCATCTTGATTCTGAGGACCTGTGTATTCTTTTCTCATGCTAAGCAAGTCTTCTATACCATAAATCACATGGGACTATGTATTGGTTCTGACTCTAAGTGTCACTTCTATATTCACAACTACATGCCTTCTTATCCAAATATTGAGATGGATAAGAGGTTCTTCTTTATCATGGCTTGAATCCTTATGGATTAAAGTATATAATCATCATCACTTGAGGAATCTTATTTTTTTCTCTTCCTTTCTGGGTCATCCTCTTCAGCAATGTGAGCATGATGTCTTTTCTTGTTGGACTTCTTGTTGGAGGAGCCTTTGTTTATGGGACAATATATGGAGTAGTCCATCACATGTGTAACATATAAGACTAGATAGATCTATTCTGGGTTTTCTTTGTCTTTTGTGATGATGGTCCTCCCTCTTGTTGTGAGGATGGTCCTCCCTTTTGTAGTGATTTCTTCTAGTGTGGACTGTGAAATCTTGATAATATGTTTCTCCCATATTGTCTTCTCTTGTTATGAGTCGAGCTTCTTCTTGGGTGCATTCTTCCCAAAGTATGTTGAAAGTGATCAAATTCTTTCTGGAACATATTCCTTGAATGAATGAATTGCATGATCCTGGGATACCATTCAAGGTGGTAATAACAATCTCTCCTTCTTCTACCATCTCTTCAATTGCTTCAAGTTGTTCCTTGATTTTAGAAACCCTCGTGAAGTAGGATTGCATGGTATATGAATTTTTTATTTTCACATTCTTTAGCTGGTTTCTTAAAGTCATCTTCTGATTAATGTTCTTTCCTTCGAATAGATTCATAGAAGAATCAAACACTTCCTTTGGTGTTTTCAAGGATGACACATGAGTGATGAGATGATCCTTAATAGAATCTGTAATGATTCTCTTATCATTGACCAAGTTCTTCATATGGATATGCTTTGATTAATCTCCCTATGGAGATGGAACTTCCTCACTATTATACTTATCTAAATCATTTTCTTCAGGGATTAGGGGGATCCTATGCTTCCATGATCTAAAGTTGTCATCTCCCCTATGATTATCATTAAGTTGGTTGTGGTGAGTCATTTTGAAATAAGAACCTCAAATGTAAATAGCATAGATTTAGATCTTACCAATTTGAGATGCCCAACCTGGTTCTGGAGTTGGATGACCTAGGGTTCCATAGAGAAACCGTATTTTTCCAAACTTGGAATCTTGAAATTATGATTTTATAGAAATATGTGCCTCCTTGAGGCGAGTTCTTTAGTGAGGTCATTTTCCTAATTTAGTGTAGGGAAACTCCAAAAACTTGTTGCCCTAGTTTCCCCTCGCAATAGAGAGGAGGGAAAAATGAAAATATTTGGATCAAAATTCTAACTCCATAGAAAAATGCATGTTATGCAATCAAGTCCCCGAAATAGTATAAAAAGAGTAGAGATAGACAAGAAGATAGTAATCCATGCATTAATAGTGAAGAACATGGATAAATAGCAATCCTCTTTGAGGGAGGAACCTCCTTACATAATGTACTATGTACCAAAGACAAGAAAATATACAATGCTTACTCAAATGAAAATATCTGCTTCCTATATATAGGAGACAAAGGTGTACAATAAAAAATAATAGAATCAAGCCTACATCAATAATATGTGATACACCACTATATAAGGGGTAAAGTGACACACTATAGGGGGAATTGTTCCCAGCATTTAGGGCTTAACATGCCCCTCCCCTTCGAATTAGTGTTGTCCTCAATAATTGGGTAGTTGTGAGTGCATATGTATGAAGGCGTCGTCTTCCCATGTGGAATCTGCATTTGGAAAGTTCTTCCGCTTGATGAGAGACTACTTTTCGGTGCTCTATGTGATCTACCATTTCTTGAACTATATATTTTCCTTCTTCAAAACATGATTGGAAGATTGTTTTATCATTGACTTGGACTGAGACAAAATTAAAATTGCAGCTCCTCTAGGTCTGCAACTTGCGCTTGTGGTGTCCTAATGTATCCTCTTTTTGATGCCATAGTTTTGATTGGATTCCCTAGTAAAACTATATTGAAATTCTCCCAACAAATCTTATTTATTTCCTATCCATAAGAGAAAACTTGTATTGTATGCCATGTGTGCAATATTTTGTTTCTACAGCTGAAACTCTTACCACAGATACCCTGGTCCATCTTATTTTGGATGCAATAAGTCTCACTCAATTTGTATATTGGATGCCTCTTATATGAACTTTTTCCCCAGAACATTGTGTTGGCACTAGAATTGAGCCAAAGGTTGCGGAAGGGTCGCTCCCAGGTAACAATAGAACCACTTTCGAAGAGAGAACTGGCCTTCTACTCTTTCGAGAGGGATTTCTCACCAAATATTAACAGTGCTAGATATGTACAGGTAAAACTATAAATTGTTTGTAAAATTGGTTGAAACAAGACATAGAACCATTGGGAGATGGAGTCAAGATCTGTAATAGAAATAAACAGAACTTATGCAAGCAGTTTCAACATAGAGGCAAGATAGCCATTTAATCACAGTCAAATTATAATTATCTAGTGGAAAAGAAGAACATGAATAGACCATCAACATAGAGCATTGGAAAATGAATTATGTATTGACTTTAGAAGAAAGCTTTGGTGGACATCTGAAACAATAGAAGGAGCATAGCATGTATGAATTCCAAACTGTTATACACTTATTTCAGACATGAAAGAAAACATAATGGAAGAGATAAACTGGAAAAACATTCACATGAGAAAGGAAGCAACAGACTGTAGTACAAACAACACATGAATCCCTATGTAAAACGCTGACCTCGGCTCTGCAACTTTATTAAAATACTCTTGAAGGAATACATAGCAAAATTACATCAGTTTCAACCCTTTCTCCTTCTTCAAGAGGTACCTTTATAGAATTTTGGACTTCCTAAAACGATATTCGGGAATCAAAATTTGTTACAACTGAATAACATCTTCTAACAAACTCTTAGGTGGCACATTAGCTGCAATTTACATAAAATGGCTAAAAAATGAAATGTGTATTGCAGGATAAAATATGTACAAGAGTCTTCCATGCTTCCATCTAGTGGGTGACAACTATACAAAGTTCCGTTATAGGTGACCATTGGAAAGGGCATGCAACGCAGAGAAAGATTCTCGTGTATTATCATTGCCACTCCTATGGATGCATTTTGAATTTGGTCAACCCGTATTGTTGAATGACTCTCCATAGGTCAGGACCAAGAAGAGTCACAACTGCCATGTCGTATGCTTGTGCCTTGAGCTCCATCGTTTCTGGATATGAAGTCTCAGGGACCTCGGTGCATGTGGCTTTAAAATCAAACAACAATTCAAATTCACTGGTCAACTTATCAAAAACAATCTTCCCTGACAATGATTGTTGCATGTCCCCAAACTTGTTGTTGTCTAATTGGAAATTAACCAAGCACTCTCGATACTCCTTCTGGGACAATAAAGGACCCTTATCTTCCCAGAATAAAGGGAGACCTATTCTTATTGGTGGTTTGAATAGCTTGATGACCTCTAGGACTTTATACTCAATAACTTCTATTTTGGCCCGTACAGTCTCCAACATCATGTGCTTAGCAACTACCTTTCTAGCCCCAGAGACAACAACAACCTTGTTTTGGATACTGTATCAATTGGTAGAATCACATGACAAAGATATTAGGAAATTAAAGGCATTTTCCGCTATTGCCACGGGCATTTTCTGTATTTCTCCTAATACTGTCAGGACTTTTTTCTTGGCCTCTACCATAGTGCTTTCCTGGTCTTCAATGAAATCCAAATAAGGTCGGAACTTATTAGCCTCTATAATGATATGATCCCAGATCAAATGTCTAGCGCCCTACAAGGAAATTTTACCGACCACCTATTGGCTTAACTTGGCATTTTGTTGAATCAGTCCTTGGAATTTCTCTTCTATCTTTTCCCTTCCTTGTCTCTCTTTGACTTTTTCTTTTTCTAGTTCCTCGATCTGTTATTTTAGTTTAATAATCTTTGTATCTTTCAGGCCTATCTAGGACATTGTGCTAGAGAGAGAACTAGTATCTATCTCTCTAGCTACACCTGTGGACTGAATTGCACTCTCTGCACTTCTTCCTTGAAGCTCCTTTTCCTTCATAGCTAATCTGGCTTTTATTTCTGCATCTCTTTTCTTCAAAAGCTGGATGTCTGCTTCCCACTACCTTTCCTTCTATTCGAGCTTTAGTAGCTTGGCTTTGCAGTCGATAAGCTCAGTGTTCAATGTCTCTTTTTCTCTTTCAATATCAGCCAATTCTTTTGTCTGAGCGAGCTAGGTAGCAGGGATTTTCAACTTCTTTTTTAAGGTCCGGATCTCCTTCTCCTTATCATCGAGCAATTTCTGAGCCAATACTCCTTTATGTGCCAGTCCTTCTATTTGCATTGCTTCACTCTGTAAATTCCCGGCTTGGGATTTGAGTGCTTTGTTCTCCACTCTTACCTTCCTCAAAAGATTTAAAGTCTTTACTTTACTTTCCTCTAGCTTGGAAATCTGTAAGGTAGCCTTAAGTAGTCTAGCATTCAATATATCCCTTATTTCTTTATTGAGGTGTATTATGTCAGTAGTGGGAACCTTTTAGAGGTTCACACTAACCTCTGACACCTTATTCCCCATTGCTAAGGCTAAGCTAAGGGTGTCAGTGGCATGATCTCTTACAGTTTTTAATGCCACATTGGGGTAAGGAAACCGCACTGCCTCACTATATAGTTTTGCTGTCTCCTTGAAAGTTTTATCAGCCCTCTCTCGGTAATATCCTAGCCAGTCCTCTTTGGAAGCATGCCTGTTTGGAGTCTACCTGTCAAATACATATTCTTGGATTTGCAATTCGGCTGTCTTGGGTTCTTCTTGTTGCTGTTCTTTCTCTAAATTCTTCTTCTTCATCTATCCCTTTGAATGGCCCTTTTTAACCTGCACTAACTATTGCCCTTGCTTTATTTTCTACCTTTTGGGCATGCTAGCCGTTTCCACCCCTTCAGTATCCATGGGCTCTAGACCCCCTCTTTTTATTGGACTCGCTGAATAGCTAACCAATGATGAGACCCCTTTGGCTATTGCAACTACTTCAGCCAATTCTCTTTGGGGAGAAGTTATCCCTGGAAGTTGTGAGCCAGTGCTTTGCTCTATGCTGGTATCCATCGAGGCAGGATTAGGGAAATCATCCCAATTTGATGCTTCTTTGAGTCCGGGTATTTCTGTGTGTTCAAAAGGCTTGCATTTGTGAGCTTTCCTTCTTTTGGAAATTATCTGGTGAGGGTCATAATTTACCGCTTGTCCCAGAGAAACTCCATGCCTATGAGAAATTTGGTAACTAGGGTCAAAGCAGCTCTGCTTCTAACTATGTATGGTCTCACTTCGCATGGGAAAATCAAATTTGAGCTCTTCTTATAATTCAAGAAGTGATCCTCTTCAACAATGAGTCTTTGTCGTATCAATTCCAGGGAGAAAACCCTGGCAATTAGAAAAGATGGCAGAATATAGGGTGGATGCACAAAGCCGTGCAACCTTATAGTTGTTCCAAATTCTATGAGGAACCAGTCCCCTATCTTCTTGCTATTTGACAGCTGCAACATTTGCTTCATCTCAAGAAACATCCTAGGTAACCTTTCTTGAAATAAGAGCTCGTGTATTTCAGCAATCAATTGGTTCATGAATTTACAGTAGTCTGTGACCATATCAGTAGTGATTTCCAGTTCAGGTACTTATAGGTCTTCTTCATTATAAGCTATAAGCATCCTCAGCAAAAAGGACTAGAAGCTGAACACTCTAGTGCTGTGGAAATTCACTAACTGAGAATGGATGTTCTCGGCTAGGAGCTCATCAAACTTAGGGCAGCAAGACTGATAAGATTGTCCAGGCAATTCAGGTTCAGCCGGACAAGTACTCAAGATGAACAAAAGACTCAACAATGACTCTGTGACATAAGCATCGGTATCTAGACGTAGAAACTAACTAGCCAGGGATATACACCATTGAGTTTCTTCATTGAATTAGTTGAGGTCAATAGGGTATAACAGGTCGATGGGTTCGCCATTGGGTTTAAAACAAGCCTTCAGGAAGGTTCCTTTACTTTCATTTGTAGACTCTTTGAAACAACATATAATATTTTATTCCTGGTAGTTTTGGGATATATGGACAAATTCATCTGGGATATGCAGGGTTTTGCAGACGACGAAAGCCTAGATTGAACAAAGGATTTTAGACTTTGATTTATTCATAATGACACCTTCAACGACAGAGAAATTGTCTACGCACCATTCGACAAACTTAGGGAAATGGGGGGTTTGGCCAATAGAGAAGAAATGTAAGAAAGATTTAAAAACACCGCAAGTATCTCTACCTCGATCCTTAAGGATTTCCAATTTGCCTCTGGCAGTTTCAATGGCTTCTCCCACCAGGATGGTATCGAAAATCTCGGCATTCTCATCTACAAAACTTTATTTTTCCCTTCAATATGTGACCTCAAGTTCTACATCATCTCTTACCCCTACCATTTCTACTGCTCCTATCAACTCCATTTTCAAAGAGCATTGAGGGGGTATCAGGGGCCTACCTTGTTCTGTAGCATAGTCTCCTGGTTGGTCCGTTCTGGGTCTTTATATGTGGTTGGATATTTGACGGCTTTAAGATTTTGGAAAAGACAAACCTTTCCAACTTCACATGGACCCCTTTATATATTTTCACAGAACATAACCTTTGTGCCTTTCGCAAGAAGCTCGCACTATGGATATTACTCCTTACGATTTGAACCATTGGTATGTGAGGTTCTTTATGCTACATCTTTCCTTACCTCACACATGTGCAGCTCAACCATCGATCAAGATCAAATTTCTTCACAACCGTTGATCTAAGTGGACCTTACTACTCTTCACAAAGTGAGGTTCTCGTCCCCTCCATGCTAGTTTAGATTGCAAAATTAACTACGACCGTTGATCTCCCTCCGCTCTTGTAGTGATCATCTATCTGAGCGACCCCTACCACTTTTCGCGATCCGAAATCGCTGCTACATCCTTGCTAATCTAGGATGCAAAATCACTTACAACCGTGGGTCTTCTTGGATCCCAATCTCGGCCATTAGATGCCTCCACCCTTTAACCCATTTTGCAATCTGGAAAAGTGGCTTTGGCCAGGAATGTTCATTGTGTGAAATGTTTTGACGCCATTGATCTGTCATCTGATCAATCTCAGCCTTTGATTATGACTCCCGTTTAATGCCTACAACGCATCTGATGTTCTCTTATTTACCTTGCATCCCTGATCCATGGACTGTCTTGCCGCTTTCGATATTCACCACTCCAGAGCGGGGCTGCCAATTTACACTATCCTTTCCTCCATTTCCACCACGGCTTATTCCAGTGGCTGAATGCTATCTCGTATATGCCATCAGCCCCTCCTGCAAACACTAGGCTTCCTTCCCAACACCTCTTGACAAGGCCAAAATTCCCATGTATCTCTTATAACCAAAAAAAACTTAATAGAGTGTTAACAACCAGCTCCACAAGCGATTCTATCCTCCCAGTGAGGTAACAAAGAACCCATAGACTAGTCACCTACTCCATTGGCATCATCCTTTTATTTTACTTCCTTAAAGGAAAACATAATTTGAAAAAATGGTTACCTCTTATATTCTTAGGCCCTTCTCCGTGGGCTTGAAATATTCTGAATCACCATCCAGAATGATTAAAACATAAAACATATTTACACTATGATACATAGACCTTATTCCCTTTAATCTAGGTAACGTTTCAGAAACCTCCCATTCACTGTGCCTCCTTTGTACCGATGACCCATCTGGATACTATACAATGAAGGAGTTGTCTCTTTTGTGTGCCACAATAAGGTATGGGCCCACCCATAAGTGGTCAAATTTTCCATGTTTACCCTTTTCTTCATGTGGGGAATCCCATTTCAACACCAAGTCATCGACCTGGAAAACATCTTCCTTTATTCACCCATTGGGTATTCTTCATCTTCTCCTGGTGTATCTGGACTTTATCATAAGCCTTCTCCCTTACTTCATTCAGTTCAATAATTTGGTTGATCCTTCTTTGAATGGGATTAGGCTCATCTAATGGGTCCTGTAACAACTTCATGATTGGAACACCCAGAGAGGCAGAGAAAATTACCTCGGCTCCATATACCAACTGAAACGGCGACATACCGATGGCCCTCTTGGTGCCTTCTATCGGCCCACAAGGCATATTTCAACTTTGTGTGCCAAGATTTCTTGTTATCCTCCAATAGCTTCTTAATAATCCTCACAAGACTCTTGTTAGAGGATTCTGCCAGTACGTTTCCCTGTGGGTAATAAGCGGTAGAGTGATTTAAGCTTATATGGTATTTGTGGCAAAAATTGATCATCTTCTTGGACTTAAACAAAGATGCGTTGTCTTTCATAATTCACTTAGGGCATCCGAATCTCGCCAAAATATGATCTTCTAAGAAATCCATTATTACTTCTTTTGTAGCCCTTTTGGTGGGTACAACCTCGATCCACTTCATGAATTAATCGATGGTAGTCAGAATCCACTTATGCTACCCTGCGGAGTTTGGGTTTATCTCTCTGATGAAATATAACCCCCATTGCTAGAAAGGAGCTTCCACAGATATAGGGTTGAGGGGAAGTGAAACCACTTTTCTTTTCCCTTCAAAAATATGACACTGGTGGCATTTAGTCATTTCCTTATAGACATCTGAGAACAACGAAGGCCAATAAAATCTTGCACTCAGGATTTTGTTTGTAGTTACTTTCTAGGAATGATGTCCTCCACAATCTCCTTCATGAAATTCCTTCGCTATATGTTGAGCTTTGGTCTCCAGAAGACAATTCAACAGTATTCCCCCGAGTTCTTTCCAATAAAGATATTATTCTATGATGCAAAATTTTGCAGCCTTCAGTTTCACGGATCTAGCTCTGGTTTTTCTTAGCCCAGTAGGAGGTTGTAAATTTTGCAATACAAAAATAATGTCAGCATACCAAGGAGATGCAGAGAAATCAGGCTTCACTTGCGCCTCTGCCTCTACCTGATAAGACTAACAAGCTATAAAATTCAGCTGCAGAAAGTCACAATGGGAATCTGTCATCATTTTAGCTAACCCTCATCCTTTCATCAATTTTGTGGGCTTGATTTCTATGTCGTACTCTAGGAGCACTGCAACCCATTTAGCTCTCTTTCCCTTCAGATCTGGCTGTGTAAGTATGCTTTTCACCATGCTGCTGGGTACATAGTCGATTATGTGGGAATGGAGGAGGTATATTCTGAAATATTTCAAGGCCTTAACCAAATCGTAGGCTTGTTTTTCCATTATACTATATTTCAATTCTCCATCCCTCAATATTTTACTAAAGAATGCTATAGGTTGTTCTTCACCTCGATCATTTTTTTGCAGCAACACTGCCTGTATAGTATGTTCTGAAGCATACGAGAACACTAAGAAATATTTCTCAAAATCTGGACTGATCAGTACAGGAGCCTCTGAAATGGCTTGTTTTATATTTTTGAAATCCTTCTTGTCTTCCACCGTCCATTTGATCTCATGATCTTTCCTAAGCATGTAGGTGATATCCATCAGAATTTCGACAAAGCTAGGGATGAATCTCCTCAAGAAGTTGACTTGACCGATGAAAGACTGTATTTCTTTCTTGCTCCTTGGTTCCTCTACTCTCAAGATTACTTTTACCCTGTCTGGATCGATCATGATTCCTTCCTTTGAAATGATGTGCCCCAACAACTTTCCTTCTTCTAGAGCGAAGTTTGACTTTCTAGGGTTTAATGAAATGCCATACTTCCTACACTTAATGAAAACTCTTTCTAAATGCCTGATATGATATTTAGCCCATCTGGAGTACATAGTAATTTCATCCATGTATATCACCACAAATAGTTCTCTCTCATCTGCAAAATCAATATCCATGGCACATTGGAAAGTTGCTCCAGCATTCATTAACCTGAACGACATCTTTGTTTACATGAATGTACCCCAAGGTGTGGTGAAAGTGGTTTTTTCTTGGTCTTCAGGTAACACCTTCATCTGATTGTAACCGGAAAAACCATCCATACTGGATATCCTTCTTGAGATTACCACCCTCTGCAGGATTTGGTCCATATTTGGCAATGGGTAATTGTCTTTCAAAGAAACTTTATTTAAGTTTCTGAAATCTACACATAACCTTATCTCCCCATTCTTTTTCCATATAGGAACGAAATTGCCTACACATTTCAAAAACCTCAGAGTCATAATTATCTTTGCATCAAACAACCTTTTCACTTCCTTTTCAGTAATGGGTACTAGCTTCGGATTGATCCTCCTGAGTTTCTGCCTGAATGGTTTCTCTCCGGGTTTAATTGGGATAGTATGTTGTATGATGGAAGTGTCATACTCTTTGAGATCTTCATAACTCCATGAAAACACATCCATGTATTTCTTCATCAGATCCACATACGCTTCTTTTTCTTTAGCGGGTAATTTCTTGGACAACTTTATAATTTTTGGGTCACTTTCAGTGCCGATATTTATATCTTCGACGGCATCTGTGGTAGGCTCGACCTTCGAATCTCTGGCTACATCATTCTGGTAAAAAAAGGACTCTAAAGGGATCAAAACTATGGGAATATGATTGCTTTTCAACTGGACTATATCCCTGCCTCCCAAAGAGTCTTTCAATTTTACCGTCCCGGCGGGCTCTTCCCCTTCCTCTTCAACGTCTACGAAATTTTCAGAGTCAATGCCATATTCATCTATGCAGGTATTTACAAACTCACCGGACAAATCCAGAAATATTTTGATTTGGATATCGTCTTCAAAAAATTGCCAATATCTAGTGTTGTCTAGTATGGAAGGTCTATTCACAATATCTACTTTGTATTTCCTTTTTCCAGCCTTAGGGGCCTCAAATCTTTCGGCTGCAATCACCAGAGAGTCCGCCACCATATTCTCATATTTGGTTGTTGTTCAAGATTAAACACCCTTGTAACCTAGGTTCTGGGGTTACCAACTTACTACTAACTTTGCAGACAATCAGCTTTAATAGAAAATGGAAAGGAAATAGGAAGAAATACTTGACTGACCCAATTACTGACGGTTGGTCCAAGCTTGATCTTCTTTCGCTCTGCTTCTCTCCAAAGATTCTAGGGATGCACCTCCTTCACCTGCAAAGAGAAAATTATCCAAGTACAATCTTATACATGTATATATGAGAGGTTAGACAAACAGTATATCTAGTGCATAATCGAATATATTCATCAACCATAATACATGAAAAAGACTCAACACAATGTTAGAAGAAGAATTCTCTTTATTAACAATCAGCGAATGAGATAAGAGTACAACCCTGCTTCTGAGACAAGGACTCCTCTGCAACCAAAGGACTCTGAGTTCTGCTGCTCCAAGACTTCTGAAGATATACCACCAGCATAACTTTGCTCTCCAAACTTGATTGATTAATGCCGTCCGCAAGGCCTCTATTTATACTTTGGGAATAGAGTGGTTTCAAAGGTTGAGGAGGTTGAAACAATTGGGATAGTTAATGATTAGGTCCCATCTAATCTCTATTAATCGTGATTTATATTTTTTAATGTTGAATCAAGATGTACGTGACTATTAATATAGGAAACCCGCGTATGACACGCGAGTTGCTTAAAGGAAACTCGCGTATGCTGATGTACACAGGTTGTAATGGAGATAGTCACATACAATACGCGAGTTGTCAATGGGAATAGTCGTGTACATACACGAGTTACAATTAGGATAGTCGTGTATGCCATTCAACACTTAGAAAAATAATATGGCAAGCTGGTTCAAGGGTAAATGCATCTCATGTCATGCCCATCTATAGTGTTTTGGAAAAATTCAATCCTAAGATGTCCTTTTGTGTACCAACATAAGGAATTTTGGCACTCGGAAGGAGAAGTTCCATTTGGGTTGATAACATATGCCCCCTAATGTGTGAGGTCAGAGGGAAATGATGGCCGAAATACATTATAATCAGTATCTTGGAGAACTCAGAAGTCCAATGGAGCAGAGGTAGTACCTGAAACAAATACATAATAATGTCATGTACAAAGTCATATCCAAGGATGCTATGTTCAATATACTGGAACACTAGCTCCTTTACAATAGTTGAGTACATCATATAGTACGGGTACAAGACCATGCATATTAGAAAGGTGGATCAAAGCCACAATATACAATAATGATGAGTCTTCAAAGATATGGAAGTTGTGTAAGTGACCACAACATAATCTTGTGCAACTTAGTCCATAGATATGAAACTAAGGTCTTCGTAAAAAAATCCCAAAGAACCAGTAGAATCCAAACCATGTGAATAGATGTTATTGAAGTTGAACATGGATAGGATTCAACAGATTGTCGACCAATAGGTGATAATTGACAACTGAAGCAAAGGAATTCACAAAAATGAAAGTGAATCCTAAGGTATGATCGTCAAAACTATAGGTCTTCATCATCCGGAAGTGTTGATGTGGAACCATACTGCGATGAGGAAGGAAATAGATCCTTCAATGGATCATAAGAGTGACTAGGAACTGGGTAAAGGAAGGGAGACACAAGTAACAAATAATACAATGATGGAATTAGGATATAGATTAGATACAGGGTTAAATCCTTGAACAGTGAGCACAACACAGAGATGACCCAAGGCATCTTTAACTTTACAGATAGTACAACTAGACTTATCTTCCATGTAGGAGACATGATCAGATTCCCCAAGTAGAACTGACAAGAGGAGGAGTAAGAAACTCTAAGTAATAGCTGAACTGAAAGTGAACAATAAGACATGAGTATCGAAAAAGACAAAGAGTGCTATGTTCAAGGAAGACATGATGCCACTAACTGAGAACCAAAAGAAAACTTCTTCCTTATCTTCCTTGTTAAATTTTAATGAGTCCAGGAAAGTCAACTTGAGTCTCTCTTCATTTTTTGACAAGCTTGAAGAGAAGAGGGAATAATGCTTGATAGTGTCACTGATTCGTGGATTTTATTAGCCCGAACTAATACATGCTCACTTGGTGTTTTCATGTTTACAGAGTCTAAAAACTATGAAGAAGACTCTAGGGGGGTCCTTTTTCATCCAATTTAGTCTCCTAAGACTGAAAAAGTATAAAACATACCACAGAAGAACTCTCTTAACTTCTGTAGAAGAAAAGGTGAACCTTTTTCGTTCTTAGTTAGGGAGGTCTGAAAAAGGTTAAATTACCACCTACCCAATGCTCCTTCGAGAGCAGCATATAGCTTGAATTTTACGTGTGTGAAGGAAAGCAAGATCACTCGGAAAGATCCATTTGAGTATGAGAAATGGGGTTTACAACAATAAACTTGATGCTTTGTTCTTGCTATTTAATAAGCATGACAAAGACATAAAGTACACTCGAAATATTTTTCATGTTTAGGTCTAGAGCATGAAAAAGAAAAAACTGAGCTCATACCGAGTGTTCCTTTTCCGTAAATTTAGTCCCTCAGGTCCGGAAAAGTGATAAACTTGTACCTGAGAATACTCTTCTCAATTCCGTAGAAAAGAGAATGATCTTTTCTCGTATTATTCCACATGGTCCGAGAAAGAGATAACATACCACCAATGTGAATGCCCATTCACATATTCTTAACGAGCTTGAACGGACAAGTTTACTCGGTAGTCAAGTTTGTTTTGAGGAGTTATACCTGGGCCTAAAGAAACTCCATAAGGGTGGGGAGTCCTATAAAGTGAGAGATTGTAAAAAGAGACCAAAATGAGGCTCAATTTGGCATGAAAAATATCTAAAAAGACTGCCCTGAACCTATGACAGTTGCAGCATGAGTATCGAAAAACAATAAGTAGGTTCTAAATGAGGATACTCATGGGAGGAAAGTCCTATCCATGGAAGAACAATGGTAAAAACAAGGAACTAATGGTTAAGGATACCATAGTCCATGGTCGAAGTGTTAATGCTAGGATTAAGAAGGATTAGGTAGAAATTCAAAATGCATATGAAATGACCAAAAAACCATCCTATATGAGTGAAAAAAACAACTTAAAATGACCATAAACTTGTCACATGGAAGAAAAAGATATGGCATTAGTTTAAAAATATGAACTACAGGGAAAAAACCCATTTGAAAATAATTTTTCTATAAATAGTTCAAAATATTAATAAAAAACTCACCATTTGATTTTTAACCATAAAAAGACAAGTTTTACCTCTACCTTTGATTGCTCAGTGTGGACGATTCGGTGGATGATTCTTGAAACCGCAAGTGTCAGGTAAAACTACACGCCATGCTCTTTCATTTGATCCAAACAATTTTCAAATTTGAGCCCAAATTTTATGTTTTCAAGTGCCCTCAAAGCATGAACGCTGTGTACACAGGTATGGTATGTTAATAGTCATGTACACGTGTTCTGTACGTGGGTTTCCCAAAGGAAAGTCGCATATAGCACGAGACTTTCCCAAAGGACAGTCGCGTACACTGCGCGAGGTAGAAAAAGAATATCTAGGGTCAAAAATTCAAATTTTTATATGAATCTAATGGTTTGAAATTGCTCGGTTATTATATTGAAAGATGGTGCTTGAGTGGAGGGAGAGGGAACATGAAGACATGGACCAAGAAGCTCTACAAGATGCCCCCACAGTGAATGTTTTACATCAAAGTGGGTTATTGAAATTTTTTTGTGCCTCACCTATGCAGTCAAACGTCCTCCTTTAGAGTCCTTGATAAACTATTAGGATCATGATCTAGGCATGTTTAACCTTCAAGGTGAGTTTCTAGAGGTTACATTGGAAGATGTCTATTTCATTTCCAATTTATCACGACGGGGAGCTCCGGTGAACTTGGAAGGTACCTTCTAAGTGTACAGAACTATATAGACATATACTGCAAGCCAAGCACTCAAAAGAGGGGTAGTTGCATCCCTATTGTTCACATTCACAACTTTCCTTTACAAGTATTTATGAGCACTATAGTGAGGGTTGCAGGGTCATCATCACTTCACCTTACAACTCGGAACCAAATGAGACTAGCAGTGGACTGTATGCAGGGAGCAATATATGACTGGTGTTCGGGAGTGATCTCAACAATGAGGAAAACAACTCTCTAACTGCAAAATAGGCAGGCGGAAAAATTTTGGTTATTCCAGCATGTTAGTAGCCTTTTTCTTTGAGAGAGTGCTGGGTTTGAGTCCTGCAGTACCATTTCCAGTTCGTTCTCCCCGTCATCTTAGGCTGACTAGGTGGGGGATATCTTCCTCCGCCAGGGAGGTGGTTGATTGGTCTAGAGTGTCTATGACGATGACTTCTACTTTTGGTGGGAGTGACAGTTGCCAACCTTAGAGAAGTTTCCATATGTTGGGTTAGATTTCCGGGGTGATACTGACCTTGTCATCCCTCCTGGAGGAGCATGGGGAGAGTCAGGTATTTTTGTTATCAAAATTTTAAAATTTTTATGAATTTTAATTATAAAGATATATACATATGTATAAGATTTATAATACTTTTTAAAATGTCAAAATGCATATATTCGACCAGTCCGCCCTGCTGGAAATCCACGCATGTATGTGCGTCTTGTTTTGGGAGAGGACCAGGGTTTGAGTAGGGTTCTTGACGGGAAGTTGACCAGGCTTACCTAGAAAGTACCTACCTTATAGATTGATCACATCTCTGCCATCATGTAGGAGCTAGTGGTTGGTGTACGACCTGTCTGGATACGCCTTCTGAGGCAGGTAGCCAGAGTAGTACTTGTGTATATAGATGCTGTTGAGGCTGCTGAAGCCGAGGAGGCTGAAGAAGCCCAAGTGCAGGGTGATCGGGGGGACCAGGGTGGTCAAGCTAGACTTAGGAGCATTTTATGGACTTTGATCCATGTTTTGTAAATTTTTTGTATATTATACAATTATGAATAGATCTGAGGATCAGAAACTTGACCTATCTATATGGATAGATATTCACATATATATTTATTTTGTTGGTTTATTTACAAATGTTTTTATGTGTCTGCTGTATATTTTTTAAGCAAAATGTGTTAAATGCCAATCCAAGATATAATTAGCATATGCGTCAGTTAATGAATTTTGATTTCTTGGAATATGATTGAATATAATGAACTGAAAAATTCTTTCCAATAACCTAACTTGCATAAACTGACGTAATAGAATAGGGTTCCGCACTTGATAAGCCCGATTGAGCTAGGAAACCACCAGTTGAGAGTCTAGTCGGACTTCCAGCTGAGTGATACCACGTGACAAAGAATCCCATAAAAGCTCAATGACAACCTTGTATTCAACGACATTATTGGTAGCAGGACCTAAGCAAGCACCTCCTAAGGAAACTAACTGTCTTGAGGGCGAATAAATAACCCATGCAGCTAAAGCAAAATTACAAGTGTGGTGACTAGCTCCATCAGCGAAACCTACGAACCACTTGGAAGAATTTTGTAACAACCAGCAGATGGTATAAAAACACAACCCGACGAACTATTGTACATAAAAATACATACAATAAAATATAGGAAAAAGTGATAAGCCTAAGCATAGTACTTTTTTAGGTAGAGCCCATTTCTAGGCTCATGCAGCTTATTCCCTTCGAAATCAATCAATTCACATGCACCCTTCTTTAACACCTTTGACATGACATAAGGTCCCAACCACATAGACCTGAACTTTCCTGCCCCCAGGGGTTCTTTGTCTTGATCCCAGAGCAAAACAAGCTCCCCTTCAGAGAAAATCTGAGGCTTGACCGATTTATCATATTGGAATTTTACCCTATTTTTATGATCTTCGTTTGCTATTAGTGCATCTCTACGCTGCTCATCTAGATGTTCTAAATGTAATAGACATTCTTCCAGCTCAATCGAATCAGGTAACACATGAATAACAATTTTTTGAGACGGGATTTCACATTCAACCAAGGTAACTGCTTCCACTCCATGAACGAGTTGGAAAGGAGAAAACACTATAGCAGTTTTCACATTGGTCCAATATGCCTAAAGTGTAGGATACAACATGATGTGCCAGTTAGAATGGGCTGTATTAATAGCACATTTGAGAATAGTCTTCAAAGTTTTATTAATAGCCTCGACTTGACCGTTTGATTGAGGATAGAATGAAGATGAATGTTCTTGTCTAAACCGTAGCATAGTGGTCAATTCAGTCATCATGCTATTTTGGAAATGAATTCCATGGTCAGTGAAAATCACCTTAGGAATACGGAATCATGCAATAATTTGGTTGAAAACGAAAAAAGCTGTAGTTTCCCCATCAGCTTTAAAGGTGGGCATTGCCTCTGCCCATTTTGTAAAATAATCTACAGCAACAATGATATATTTGTGCCCCCCAGCTGAGACTGGGTTGCATGTCGCGTAATCTATCCCCCACTTCATCAAGGAGCTCACTGAGATGACAGGAGATAACGGAGCAGGATGTGACTGCATCTTTCTGGTGTAAATCTAACAAGGATGACAACGCTTCACGGCTTCCACACAATCTTTAAATATCATGGGACAGAAATAACCGGCACCTAGTATATTCTAGGCCATTGCTAACCCAGATAAATGACCCCCACACACTCCACTATGGGCATCATTTAGGACAATCTCCACTTCCTCGTGGGTAAGACATCGACGCAAAATGGAATCTACCCTTCTCTAATATAAAGTATCTCCAATAATGAGGTAGTTCTTGGCATGTAGGCGTAGTTTACGTCGTTCTTCCCGCGAGAAGGCTACAGGGTACTTCAAAGTCTGGAGATAGATAAGTATATCTCCGTACCAGGGGTCAGAGGTGGAAATAAAAAAGATATGCTCATCTGGGAATGAGTCTTCTTCAATGGCTACATCTTCCTCTACTGGAAATTCTGTAATGAGCTCAACAAAAACTAAGGATTTTTTGGATTTGGCGGATTGAAAATCCAAGTCAAACTCTTGGAGAATGACTATCCATTTGTTGAATTTGCCTCCAACTATCCATCGAGACAAAACATATTGAAAAGGATTAACATCCACCACTACTATCGTGGTCCTCAATAAGATGTAGTGACGTAACCTCTGAACGGTATATACAGTTGCTAAGGCCAACTTCTCGACGCGGGAATACCTAAGTTCAGGTCTGACTAAAGCACGGCTGAGATAGTAGATGAAATGCTCTTGGAGCTTATCATCCTCTTAGACTAGGACTACCCCTATGGTCAACTCAGATGTGGCCAGATACAATATAATATCCCTAGAGTAATCTGGTGGACGCAATAATGGTGCCGACAACAAAGCTCATTTTAATGCCTCGAATGCGAGTTGTGTAATTTCATCCCATACAAATGGGGTGTCCTGTTTTAACAGGAGCATGAAACCTTTAGTAATCTTGGCATAATTTACAATAAAATTTCAAATGAAATTGGACTTCCCCTGCAGGTTCTGAAACTTCCTGATAGAACGAGGAGGAGGCATATTTACAATGGCCTCAACTTTAAAAGGATCCACCTGAATGCCTTTGTTAGAAATAATGAATCTGAGTAGTCTCCCTGACTCGACACATAAAATGCACTTGTGGGGATTCAAGTGAATTTTATAGTATCTGCATCATTCAAAAATCAAACACAAGTGATCTAGGTGATCGATCCTCTTACAAGAATGTGCAGGCAGATCATCAAGGTAGGGTTCAAAAGTTTCTTTAATGTCGTGAAAGGAAAAATTCATTGCCCACTGAAAGGTTTCCCCATCATTTTTCAATCCAAAGGGCATTTTCTTGTATGCGACAGTAACCCAAGGACAAATAAAAGTTGTTTTATGTTGGTCTTTTGGTTTAATTTGGATTTGATTATATCCAGAGAAACCATCCATGAATGAAAAGACTTCACTTCCCATGCAAGAATCAATAATTTGATCTATCAATGGCATGGGATAGTTGTCCTTAGGATAGGCTTTGTTTAAATCTCGAAAGTCAATACACATGTGTATGGCCCATTTCTTTTTATCCGCATCTGTGAATGCAATATCAATGGAAGAAACACGAAAGTGTTGTGCAGAAACATATTCCCAAAGTTTAAGCTTATAAATTTCTTTAGGCAAGATGGGAGGTAACTTCCATTCGGAAGAAGGATTGGTTTCATCAATATGGATTATGCTTGACTCAGGATCAGAAGTACTGCAAGTAGAGAAGGAAGATCTACGCTCTTCCAAACTGACAGTGCCATCTTCTGCCTGTTGGCAGTCCAGACGGGTGTGAGCTACATCATCCATCGTTGGGTCCATCTGAAAAGGAACTCTGTCTCACTAGGGCTTGGACAAACTAGGGACTTACTCAGGCACTCACTCTTCTAGCCTTCACTGCCCTCACTCCACAGCTCTCTTTAAGTTCCTAGGAACACCACTGATCACTCAATAGGGAACCTGTCTACTGGATAATGCAAAGTGTCTACGACCAACCAAAAAAACATAAATAGCATGTAAGCTTAACAAAACTTACAGTGATTGTTTCTCAAATTGCGTGCAGAATTTGTGAAAAGCTAAGTCATGATCCCGAATCATCTGCTGATAGTTTTCATAGCAATCCAAATCGCTCTCAGGATGAACCATTAACCAGATTAAAAACTTCTCTTGATGTGCTGCTCGATCAAGCCACAAAACCATGAAGTTATTATGTATTCGCATCCACTCTTGCTGCAGTGTCTGGCTCTGATACCACTAGCAGGATCGACACTTCTCTTCTATATCTCGGGAATATTTATGTTAATATTCTCGTTCACAACACTGACTAACTCATGATACAAAATGCGGCTTATGCAATATATTAACACAATGCAAATTGCTATAACAAGAGGTATGGCAACAAACAGTAACATGAATAGTATTAAACAGTGCAACAGTGAAATTACAGGGCCGAGTAACAGTATAATTACAGACACTGGATATTACAGACTCAATACGCTGATTGTCTTTGGAGAGTGAAGATCAGCACAGCAATAACATACTAATACTGAACCAGAGTTTCTGATCCCAGCTGATCACATGAAGTGCAGAGGGAGAGCATACGCTACTGGTTTTACAGACTCATTACAAATGAGATCACTGCTTTTGATCCCAACTGATCGCTCAAAGCGCAGAGGGAGAGCATACACAACGCTCGACACACAGACTAAAAACCTAAAGCCGAGCAGACTACTTGCTCAAGACTGACTCCTAGACTTGCAGAGCTCCTATGAGGCAAATCACGATGAATACAATGAGCCCGAGGAGTCTTATTTATAACATCCTAGCCGGTGTAACCGGTAGACACAACTGGCACTAATCGATCAAAAAGGGGATCCGGTTGCCTTGACTGACAGCTACCAGTCATACACGAATCACCGGGGTGGAGAGTGGGGAATACCACTTCCATTATCTCGTCCCTTAATTGGCCAGTGGAATTACGGGGACCCGGAGAGACATTATGATAGACCCGACAGCATAATACAAGGTGGAGCATAGCTGGCCCACAACAGCATCTAATCTACTATTTACAAAGCGAAGCATTCATCCGGCCTGTGGCGAAGACAGTGTGGGGAAATCCTGGCCCACTCAGGTCTTATTCGGCCCACCATCGCTTTCAGTCATAAAGATCCCGACCTTGTAGATAATCCCATATTTCTTCATCTGGTGAGTCATCTCCTTGAGCATCTGGGATTGGAGATTCTGGATCATCGAGTTCCGGTGGAAGAGGATATAGCCAGGGGCTAAAACATTGCTGCACATCGGAACCGCGGAAAGCTTCTAGCGGTTCACATATGAACTCTCCTCTGAAGTGTGACTCAACTTTGAAGTCTAGTGGAATGTCACGGATAGTTACCCGCGATTCTATGTGGTCACCTTCAAGATTCCTCCGGATTACTTTCTGCTGAACGTACATCCGGTGCTCAAGCGGTTTATAAGTACCTCCTTCAAAATGAAGCATAAACTTGAACCAGTATTCATGCTGGTTTGCAACCTCTAAATCAGCTTTCAGATGAAGGATAAAATTAGCTCTCTTATTTTCCCAGTCAGTTCTAGGGCAGAACTTATCCAGGAAAACTTCAGTCCATCCAGACCACTTAACATTATGCTTTAAGTTAGCAGGGTCTACGAATATCATAATTTTACCATTCTCCCTATAGCATTGTAATATCAGATTGTAGGAAGACCACGTAAGACTACCATTGCCAATATCAATGTACCAGAGATGTTGCTCATCATCATAGTCTAACCATACTTCTTGGCAATCTCTGAGTTTACTGGTAGCATCAGCAAAGCTAAAGAAAGCTTCTTTCTCCCATCTTTCTAAGATTGTAAGGTTCAGGGGAGATTTTTGAATGTGTTGGATCATTGTAAGCTGTAAGAAGCGTTTAGCTTCATCTGCAGATGCATATTCCAGGGATTCTATACGGACATCCCTTGGCAAGGTACCATCCCAAGGAAGGATAAACAATCCTTCTTTCTGAAGCAGTTCTTCATATGACAGGCGAGGCTTGTCGGCTGCTTCTTCTTGCTGGCGTTCTCTTCTCATTCTTCTTCGTGCAGTTCCAGAACTAGATTCACCTGGTTCAAACATCTTCAATGCTGGCTGGAACTTCTCTGCAATTTCTTTTGCTGACTCCTTGGTCAACATGTCAGCTAGGCAGTTTAAATATCCTGGTTTATAGACAATCTCATAATCAAAGTTAGAAATCCAAATAAACCATTTCAAAATACAACTATTATTCTCTACCATAACATTCTCATTTTTCAGAATTCCAGGCATTATCTTTAGATCAGTTCTGATAGTAAATTTAACGGGCTTTAAGAAGAGAATGAAGTGTTGTACAGTCTTCTTGACTGCAAGAATTTCCTTGTGGCTAGACGGATAGTTTAATTCGGCCTTTTTGAAGGATCTAGATCCATAGCCACAAACATTTTCCTTCTGCTCAAATGCTTCTAATAGGACACCACCCCAAGTGTGTGTAGAAGCATCTGTTTCAATAATCAAGTTGCCTTTACCAGTAGGCAAGCTTAGAGCTGGCAGCTTCCAAACTTTCTCTTTAATGCGATGAACTGCTGCAGTCATGTCTTTAGACCAGTTAGGCGGATTTTTCCTTAATCTTTGCTGAAGCAGATGGATATCTTCAGCTTGGCCTTTGTAAAACGGTCTAATATAATTCAGTGAACCAAGGAACTGTTGTAGTTGTGTTTTCTCTAAGATCCGGTCTGGAAATTTAGAGAAACTCTGTAAGACATGGTTCTGCAAGACCGCGGTTCCTTTGTTAATCTTTAAACTGAGAAATTCAATCTCAGTTTTCCCTATCTCCATCTTTGGCTTAGAGAGAACCAATCCATGTTTATATACCAAATCATAAAATATTTGCAGGTGTTTGAGATGTTCCTGCAAGCTGTGCAAACAGATCAGTATATCATCTATGAATACCAAAATCCATGGATAGTCTCTAAAAATATCTTCCATCCTTTTCTGAAATTCAGATGGAGCATTATTTATGCCAAAAGGGAGGACTTTCCACTGGTATAAGCCATTAGGTACTGTAAATGCAGTTTTAAATCTATCTTTATCCTCTATGCCAATCTGGTAAAATCCAGACTTAAGATCGAACTTGCTAAAGATAGTACAACCAGTAATACGCTGTAATAAACTGGCTTTATCAGGCAGTGGATACCTGAATTTTTCAAGAACAGCATTTAGTGGCTTATAATTAACCACTAACCTTGGCTTACCTCTTTTCTGTTCTAAGTGCTTGTTAACCACAAAGGCATGACATGCCCAAGGGCTCTTGGAAGGTTCAATCAACCCTTTCTGTAAAAGCTCTGCTATCTCTTTTCTGCAGAATTCTCTTTCTGATGGAGTCATTACTCTTGCAGAGGCTTTCATTGGTTTGATCTTCTGGAGTGGATCATAAGGTAAGGAGACAAAGTATTTCTCTCTGGTCTAGAAGGCATTAGGGTTCTCAGAACAACAATCTCTTCTTATTTTCTCAGAGATCTCTTTCAGCATTTTCTCACCATGTATCTCTGAGTATGCAATGGCTCTTTCCATCTTTGCCAATCTCGGAATCTGGGGATTCTCAGACTCTATTGTATTTTGACAACGAATTACAGATTGGAAAGACAGAGGTAAGATAACCTTCTTCTTATTGATGTAGAAGGTGAAGGTCATTTCATCATGATCAACGGTATACGGACTGACCTAATGCAAGAAATCAGATCCTAACAAACAATCATCTTTCAGCTCATCTAACCTATAGAAAGTTAGCTTGCTCTGAGATTTTCCAAACATCACAGGAATGATTTCTGCTTTACCTTTGATAGGTACAGGGGTACCATGTATTGCAGTCCAGCTACCGAATGTTTTCTCCCAGTAGTAAAATGGAAGGGCAGATCCCTTGGCCAAATTTACTTGACAGCCTGAATCTATCATACAACTTAAATAATAGGGCTTGAATTCAGATAAATCAAACCTAACCGTTATGTACAATTTAGGACCAGACATGAGAGACATACTCGGTTGAAATGAAGCAATCTATTCATCAGTCTCTTCTATCTGAACTTCTTGATCTAAAGATCCTTTAACAAACTTATTTAACTCATCTTCAGAGGAATGCTCTTCCTCAGCGTCAAGAACCTTTATATGATCTCTCAGCTCACTAATTTATATACAGAGTTGCTTGACTTGCTGCTGCTTTTCCTTTATCATGGCCTTCAGAGATTCTTTTGCAGAATTTCTATATTTCTGTCTAATCTCATGTTTATCAAGATAATTCTTGTAGACAGTTGCAGGCTCATGAAAACTTACTGCTTTGTGCTGTACTGGGCTATCTTCAACTATTTGCTTGCCCTTTAGCTGTTCAAGCATAAGTTCTTTCTCTTCTCTCAGCTATCCATGGAGCTGGTACTGGAATGGCTGAGACTTCAACAAAGCTAAATCAATGGCAGCAATTTGTTTTTCAATATCAAGCTGCTTTTGGAAAGAAAGCATATATAGGGAGAAGTCAAAATCAGGAGGCTGATAGGTATGTACAGAGGAAGAATGAGATTTGGGAGAATCAGGTAGATTACACCCCCCCAAATTTGGGACCTCGGAAGCATCGGAACTGGAAGAAGAATCAGTTTCACAGGCTGAAGAGGGATCAAATTTATTCAAGTCAGGAGGAGAATCAGAATCAGACAACTCAGAGTCAGAATCAGAAGGTAAAAATAAATATTCACCAGTAGGATGCTCATGAGATGAGGAATATTTCCACCATTGTGGCTGTACAGAATCACAAAAAGCTGCAAGGCGTGGTTTGGATTTCTTTTTAGGGCACTTGTTTGCCCAATGGCCTTTTGCTCCGCAGAGGAAGCAAGACTCTTTGTCCGCAGGTTTCCTGCATTTTTTAATATACTTCTTTCTGCGCGGAGGAGGCTTCTGGTACTTATGCCTTTTATACTTATGTTTTCTTCTCTCAAACTGTAACGGTTTGTCTGGATAGTGATAGCGAGGATCACTGGAGAAGAAACCTTTCTTCTTTTTCTTTTGTGAAGAACAATGGCATTTCTGATTGAGATGTCATCGATTGTGGGCACCACATCCCCAATCTGGCATTTGAGCTACCTTCTTACAGAAAGAAGGTGTAAACATGTTCTAATGTCTTTTAAAATCTTTGTCTATTCTCTTTGCAAGGCAATGCTCTTGCCATGTTTCTTTGATATGATTATGTAGTTGAGCAATAGACAAATTCTGATAATTCATATTCTTATCTTTCATGTACTTCTCAACTGCATCCGGAACATGACCTGGAAAGCTTCGCAAGTAATGTTTAAGGTATGCAGGATCACTTGCTTTTCCTTCTCTGATCAGAAGCTTTTGCATGTAGCAGAAATATTCTTCTACAAGTGATAAGTCACATAGTCTGGCTGACATATATAGTGATGCAAGATGATCTGCATCGTCTTCGTCATCACCACCATGGAATTGCATTGCCAGAGCTTTAAGCAATTGCTGATTTGCATCCTCAGCATTCAGTATCTCATCACGGGCTCTCTGAGGGAGCCATCGCCACCATTCATTTGCTAGTCCTGTTAGTCCCGTAGCTAACAGTGTTGCGATCTGCTGCCCAGTAATTTCTGGGTTCTGTGCTTTCTTAGAGAGAGTCCAATGGAATAACAAGTTCAAAGAGTCATGTATAGCATCCCTAAATTGACAATCAATATTCAGGACAGGGTGCTCAGGCATTTGGGAAATGATGTTATTATAGGAATGAGTGCTGAAATTGTATGGGACTCGAGGTACTGGGTTAGGGTTAGGTTCCTACTCAGACATATGAGTATCAAACTCAGGTTCTGGCTTAACACCAGAGGAAGAACCTTTATGGATACTCGTGCTAATCATGCTTAAGTCTACAGGTACTGAGACGTCTACAGGTAAGACTTCAGGAATAGCTTCAGTTTCCAGAACGGGCTCGGGGAGAACAGGTTCTGGTTCTATACTTAAGACTTTCAGGCATCTTTCTGGCAAGGTAGGAGGAAGACCTTTAATAGCAGTAACCCATTTTGTTAGAGAACGGAATTCTCTGTCAGACTGACCATAGTCAAATTCTGGTCTTGTATCAACAACTTCATTAGCATTCATCATCCCAACTGAATAGCTACGTTCTAGCTTCGCCTTGGTTTCTTTTCTCTTATAACCTTCAGCAGCTAAGGCTAGAATCGTAGGACTAGGTTTTACAACCTTAGTACCTAGCTTTGTTGCTCTCTGGGAAATCTCTTCAATCTTCGCCAGGCGGTTCATAATATTTTCAGAGGCTCTTTGGACCATTTTCTTTATCACCTCTGAGTCAGCCAACAAATGCTGTACTAATTCCAGTTTATCAGAAACTTCAGCAATCTTATCTTTTTCCTCTTGCATACTTGCTTTAATACTGAGGATATCCTGTTCCATATCATCCAGGTTCTTGGCAGTTAATGCAAGCTGCAAATTTCCCCAATTTTGCAATCTGATTTCATCAGATGGAGTTTCACCAATCTCGACAGTTTTCTGAGGCATATATTCTCTTTTACTCAGACCATCTAGTGTATATTGTCTAAATGGGGTATTAGGTAGATTTCTACCCAGAAAATAAGATCTACGACCATCCTTATCAATTTCATAGGAATCAGATTCTCTTGGAAGAGAGAACATTCCTAGATGAGGATTCTTTCTGTGACGGCGAAGTGTTTCCAGAGTTCTGCGACAAGCTGGACAATCTGTGTGCTGACCTCTATGTTTAGTATCTTTAAGGCCTGTGAAGGATTCTGAGGGACTCTTTTCTGGAATAGAAGGGGTAGAGGAAATCCTTCTGTCAATAGAAACAGAGGAAGAGGTAGAAGCCGAACGAGATAAAGTAGGATTTACATCGGCAAGGGAGAAGCGAGCAAAAGGGGTAATGTTAGGCATCCGGAAGGAATTGTTTTGTCTGTCAAAAGTAATCGGTTGAGACTTTAATGATGCTTTAAGAGCTTCGGCATTTCAGAGTTCATCATACTTGCACTCCCATTCTTGAGGATACTTGATACCTGTCCAATCAAAAAGAACTGGTTGGGATTTACGAGAGATATCATTCTCCACCACGCTGAGCAAGCGCGAGGTATTATGAACAGTGGACTGGAGGGGAGGAAGTGTATCATTGCCGAAACGGATAATGACAGCAGCCTTAAGTTGGATAATCTGGGAGCCATCCATCATGGAGAAGCCTTGTGGAAGAATGTAGGCTTTTAGGAGCTCATAAATATGTGGGTCATATAGAATAACAGAAAACTTAGGATAAATAGTCCCAAAGGCAGGACCATCATGCAACGGGGCTGCAAAGCCACCTATTATGGTGTCTGCAAAATGCTTATGCCTGGTATCAACAACTACACATAATGAAGAGACATTCAAGAAAGGACGAACAAGAGGATTAAGTCCTAAACGTATTGCACCCAGATGTGCATACTTGTAACCATGTTTGCGTGCCCAATCTATCTGAGATTTTTCAAGCAAGTTAATATGGATGGGGTTATCCACATCTGTGAATGCAATATCAATGGAAGAAACATGAAAGTGTTGTGCAGAAACATATTCCCAAAGTTTAAGCTTATAAATTTCTTTAGGCAAGATGGGAGGTAACTTCCATTCGGAAGAAGGATTGGTTTCATCAATATGGATTATGCTTGACTCAGGATTAGAAGTACTGCAAGTAGAGAAGGAAGATCTACGCTCTGCCAAACTGACAGTGCCATCTTCTGCCTGTTTTCAGTCCAGACGGGTGTGAGCTACATCATCCATCGTTGGGTCCATCTGAAAAGGAACTCTGTCTCACTAGGGCTTGGACAAACTAGGGACTTACTCAGGCACTCACTCTTCTGGCCTTCACTGCCCTCACTCCACAGCTCTCTTTAAGTTCCTAGGAACACCACCGATCACTCAACAGGGAACCTGTCTACTGGATAATGCAAAGTGTCTACGACCAACCAACAAAACATAAATAGCATGTAAGCTTAACAAAACTTATAGTGATTGTTTCTCAAATTGCATGCAGAATTTGTGAAAAGCTAAGTCACGATCCCGAATCATCTGCTAATAGTTTTCATAGCAATCCAAATCGCTCTTAGGATGAACCATTAACCAAATTAAAAACTTCTCTTGATGTGTTGCTCGATCAAGCCACAAAACCATGAAGTTATTCTGTATTCGCATCCACTCTTGCTGCAGTGTCTGGCTCTAATACCACTAGCAGGATCGACACTTCTCTTCTATATCTCGGGAATATTTATGTTAATATTTATGTGCGATATTCTTATATTTGAAAGGAAGCCATTCAATAACTCCAATGTTGTGGTAAAATACATATTTATACAGGCCAAATGATTGACTATTTGCCAGGGCACCTAATGATCGACTATTTGCTAGGGTGCTAGGGTGCTACAAAAGAGTAATCTGAACACCGTCATCTTAAGCGTTTGCATGTTTGACACTAAACCCAACCCTCTGACGCAAAATCCCATTGCATTTTTCTCAACTGAACTATTACATTATACTCAGCTCCTTAAGGAAGGGACTTGCTGCCTTTAGCAGCTCTCTTTGTTTGATATTTTACACCATAGGTCAAGCCCAATACTTAGTACTATGTCATTTGGCTCTCAAATAAGCTATTAGATGTAGATGATCCACCACCAAGGGATCCTAACGTGTTGTCTAGTTATGTTATCATAAATATACTTTCCATCTAAGACCTATTAAATGCCATCCACTTTGTACTATGAAAGGTCCTAAACTACATACCTGTATTCCTATTTAGGAAATTAATAGAAGTTAGGGGAGATTTAAAGAAGTTAGAGGAGGGATGCAATTAGTGGTTTTATATCCCCTTTGCCACATGTACATGGAGGGAACGTTGGAACTCCAAATACCACCACTTGGGAGTGTTACACTTTTCCTAATGCAATACATTTTTTGTGTTTTTAATGACCACATCTACCACCTTTTTCGCCCTTTATCTCGTCGTCTTTCCAAGCCTCCGTTCATTCTTGTCTAGAGATAGTGTGTGGCCATTTTCCCACCCAAATGGTTGTACTCCTAGTCCCTGCAACTCCCTCGACCAGGAGCATGTAGTTGTTATGTGTGGTGTGAATGCTAAGTAGTGTTGGTTCTTGATGCTTCTTCGTATTGTTATCACAATGTTTCTTTGTTGGTCGTTCCCGACACCATGTGGGTGATTTGAATGGAGGTATGGGTGCCTTTACTATTTTAGGGATGCAAAAATCCAGTTCATAGACAAACACTATGAGGATGAACACTATAATGATGATGATGCAAACCATATGGAGCATGCAACCCTAGTACATATAAAGTGGTGAAATATACTTATAGTAGTAAACAATGGTGTATAACGTGGCATCTATAGAGTGAGTATACAATGGTGTATATAGTGGTGAAATATACAGTGGTATTGTTATCTCCTAAAATAACCAGTCTGTTTTCTTTTATTTTAGGTGATAGGTTTGAGTCAAAAATTTTATTTTTAAAAAATTTTCTAGAGTCAATAATGAGATCCTTGTTCTCATTACTAAGTCAAAAATCAAATTTATTGAGTCTTAATTTCAAAATTTTGAAAAAACAGCTTGTGGTAGTTAACTCTGTTTTGTAGAGACTAGGTTCGCTACCAAAATACCTCAGTTCTGGCAGCCGGGAGAATCAAGCTAAGGTTCAAGTTCACATTAGCTGCCAAAAGAGCCCAGTCTTGGCTACTAGAAGGATTAGGCTAAGTTATGTTAGCTGTCAAAAGGGCGTCTCATTTAAAAAATTAAAAAAAGAGAGCACGTGTCCGTACTCAAGCTTCACATCAAACGAGCCTGTGGGTTTTGCCGCCAAGGAGAAGATCAGAGCGCGTCTCACACGACCATCATGGAGTTTAATGTCGTTTTACTGCTGAAAGCAAGTTGTGAAACACCATATCATTAACTACGCAGGATTACGCATGGGGTTCAAGATATGATGCATAGCTCCAGATCATTCGAAGTTGATCGATCCATCATTCACCCAGGGGCTCATAATGTAAGGCATCTGAAGATCATGTGAAGCTGATCAAATCATCATTTCACACGAAGTTGGACGATTTCATAGGCGATTACCTGCTGAGCTCATTCAATGGGTATCTTATGTGTTAAGCATTGCAAGCAGGCCCGAGGCTCCTTGTTATGTTATCGCGCAGTTGGAGTTATGGTTCGATCCAGGAGTTCTTTTTCATCAAAACAAATCCTCATCACGGGACCTCTTTGCAAAGGTTCGGCTCATGGCCAAAATAGGTCTGCCACTCAGAACAGAGCTCGATGGAGTGTGGTACCTCGAGTCCCACCCACAAGTAGCAGAGTACTTCAAAACTGCGCAAGTGTTCGATTATTGTGAAAGGCTCACCAGTTTTAACCAGCCACTCGTCGAAGCTTTCGCTCTGAGTTACAATGGAAGGACAGTAAAGTTTGGCCGAGAAGAGTTTCATGTGGACGAGGCAGCCATAGCTGAGTGTACAGGCCTCCCCAGGACAGGGCAAAGTTGGTTTAAGACCACTAAGGCCTCAGACATTGAATTCAGGTCATATCTTCTACCAGCTCATAAGGAGACCATTCAGAGAAGAGATTTTCCCATCTCTTTCCTCGAACCACAATGGAAAACCTTGTTGAAGGCCATTTTCGTTTATATAACCTGTGAAGGCCGATATCACAGGGTGCTGCATTACCATTTTAAGTTATTAAATCACTTCACAGGAAGGGTAAGTATAAATCTGCCATTTTTCTTTCACAAAACCCTAACGAAAATGGCAAAGCAAGTTCAGGCTAGACCAAGCAAGGTAGCAAGTAGAATCTCCCACCAGGGTCTCGTAACTTTGATAATCAAGGAGCTGTTGAAGAAAAGGGGTATAGACTGGAACTATTTCTTGTTTT
>LPNX010973115.1:217615-361839 GCA_001517045.1 Pseudotsuga menziesii
AAATGCTGATAAAGGAGAACGCTAAACTCTACCGCACTCTCAGAATGCTCAGGCTAAAATTAAGGGAATTGGAGGGAACAGAGGTACAACCAGTAATCCCACAAGCACAACCATCTGGCCTAGACACGCTGGCTGAGGTCGCCACGATCCCTGAAGAAGAAACGCCTGTGGATACTCAAAAAGAACAGCCTGTGGAAGCTCAAAAAGAACAACCTGTGGAAGCTCAGCAAAAGAGGGCTAAACGAGCTATACGAAGGAAGGGAGCAGCTGCAAAGAAATATTGACCACTGAGCACCAGCTTGTGGGACAACATCGTTTTGTTTCTTTTTGAATTTTTGACAGGTTTCAGCTTTTGGCAGCTTAGGCGAGCCCCACTGAGCTCATTAGCTGCCAAACGGACTGACTATTGGCGATTAACGTCGTTGGGGTTTTAAAATTTGAAACGGTTACAGTGTTTGGCAGCTTAGGCGAGCCCCACCGAGCTCATTAGCTGCCAAAAGAACCGACTTCCGGCAGTTAAGGTATGAAATCGACAGAGCAGTAAATTGCCAAAAGCTGGTTTTGACAGATT
This sequence comes from Pseudotsuga menziesii, assembly GCA_001517045.1. Lineage (NCBI taxonomy): Eukaryota > Viridiplantae > Streptophyta > Pinopsida > Pinales > Pinaceae > Pseudotsuga > Pseudotsuga menziesii. The sequence goes on from LPNX010973115.1 coordinate 218,187, forward strand.
ACTATGTTTTTGCCCAGATATCAATTTTTGTTCGTGGAATTGGCATAAGACCAGTTGTAAGAGATATATTATGGGATATGTTATCCATATCTGAAGACCTTTGGGTGAGATTTCGGTCAGTAGGGCATCGTTAATGAATTCAACCTTATTTCAAGGTATACTACTGAAAGTCGACCGCCACATCAATGAATTCAGTTGTTATGCGCCAGCCCATCCCACCGAGCCTTCGAAGGCCAGCTCTTCTGCATCGAGCACTTGGCACAAATCGAAGGGAATTACTTAATGTCATCTCCTTGATTTCAGATACTAGTTCAAGTATTTTAAATATTGTTGTTCAGTTAGTTTTAGTTAATTAAATCAGATCCACGTTTTAAGGATCTGAAAACTATTGTGTAAAGGCTATAAAGCCTGAGAACCAAGACTGTGTAATGGTTCGATTTTGGATGCAATTTTGCTATGGTATTCAGCTTTTTCATGCTAATATAGATCACAGGCTTCTCTCAGCTTTGATGTTAGTTTCCATTTTCTCTTTCACTGTATCAGTGTTGCTTAGCTTCGAATGTGAATGTTTACTTTCCATTGTCTAGCTTGCAGCTTGGTATTAGTTTCTTTCATGTCTCTCAAGCCCTACTATGTACTGGTTTGGTTACGTTTGTTCTTCACCCACCTTTGATATTATATGCTGATCAATCGATTCTTGAGAGCACTGTTTCATCTGTTTACATGCTGAATGTCTGAATGCTGTACTCTGATTTAGTCATCCCATTGATCCATCTTTATAAAAAACACCAAAAAACATTGAATTCTCAAGTTACCAGGCATACTTAGCTATAACCACTAAGTAGTTTCCTGGAGTGATAACAGGTATACTTATAGTAGTATATAGTGAAGTATATTGTAGTGTATGTACACCGATACATACAATGGTGTATGAACAAGTGAAGTATACCATAAAGTATACAGTGGTGTGTGTATAGTGATGTACACTGAGATGATGATTTATTGATGTGTGAATGAATGAGGATGATGGTTCCCCATTCCTAATTCTTGATGTATACCTTATACTTGAAATAATGATCATGCAATGATGATATGACTATACAAACCCTACGATATACACACACAACGATATACATACAAACATATAGTGGTGTATGTATGTGGTGCCATAAAATGATGATGTTTCATACAACTTATGATGATGATATATGATAAAGTATACCTTATGATGATGATTGATGTTGCTGCTGCATGATGCATACGCTATGATGAGAATTCTACTTGATGAATACACTATGATATGATGTTTCCTACTCCTAAATGATGTAACCTAGTTTGATGCAAATTCACAATGATGAAACAATGATAGTCCATGATGATGATGTGATGATGCTTTGATCAGTGAGAGTAGTAGTGTCTATGATGTGCACGAGAAGAGATTGACCATGAGTATTCATGAACATATGTGGATGAATATATTGACAAGTATAGATGAGAAGTGATTGACCAATAGTGTTGGACCAACAGTGTTGATGAGAAGCAAATAGTGATGAGCATAGGTTGACAAGAAGAGGTTTGTGTGCAGAGATACATGAGAAAATATTGATGTAAGCTAAGTCTTGTACTTGAGGATTGGAAACCTCAACCCTTTCTTAGTTGGATCTAAGAAAACCAGGCTAGGTCTTGTTATGAGAGTTAGTGCTCTTTTCATCAATTGGTATTTATTGTAATCAAGAAGATTGTACTATTCCATTACCATCGATAAATATTAAAATTACATATATTATTAGGTCTCTCATGATGTGATAATTGTGCTTATGACTGATGGTTGATTTAGCTGATGCATAGGATGATATAATTAATAACATAATACTTGATATACTCTAGTTGACTAAAAAATGTTTAAATTGATCACACACTGATTCACCCCCCTTCTTAGTGTGGCCATTGTGTCCAACAAGTATAAGATTCTTAGAAAGTATGAGAGTCTTTTAATCTCCCTGCTGAAATATTGTGAGCACAAGCCTAAATCCAAATTAGTTTTTTGTTTTCTTAGTGCATATTGCACATTCACATTGCTACAAAAAAATATTCAATTATAAAGTTCATACTTAAGAACTCTAAACGTTATGAATGAGTTAAATCTAGACCTTGTCATTTTTATATTATGCTCCTTTTCAGTTAAACTAGCACATTACCAAATTTTGAGAACTAAAGTAAAATATTGTAATTGTGAAACAATATATTTACACTAAGATATAACCGTTAGAAACACTTTTATATACGGATCCATATTATTAAAAAGGTATTGGTCCAAAGATTATAAATTTATGTACTCCATACTTCCAACTCTTCCTTTGTTCGAAATTGAATTTTTTGCACCTCTTTCAAGTTGTTTTTAAAGACTTTACTAATTTGGAATGTTAAATTTTGTATGGATGTCAAATGCTTGGAATATTTAAATCAAAATATAAATTTTGAATATGTATTGAGTTTATATTATTGTCTAAATATATACATTTTATCAAATGGAAAGAGAGGGGTCTTAGAGGAAAAAACGTGTAAGTTCTACTGGTGCAGCTAAATATACTAAGGGGAGGTTATCAAGGTCATTAGACATTGGTGTATGCACTGATAATAAAATATTGTCGAGTTCACCTTTCAATTTGAACTTATAGCATAGATCCCATTTAGGTGATCACCAATAAGGTTAAAGGGACACAAATGATTCCCCCATATCTTCTATGGAAGAATCTCAATATTCTCAACCTTCTGCTAGTAAATTTTAGGATATTTAGACACTTAGGAGTTAGTTAAGATCAACTTGTGTAATATATCCATTAGGTAAAGTGTGTTTCTTTAGTATGCATTTGTAAATATTTTAATCCGACGGTCGCGATATGTTCTAGACATAAAGTGATCTGACGGTTCAACTTCTCATAGATCATACCTACCATTGATTTGTGGCTTAACACCCGATTGGTCAATGATCTCTATTTAAAGAGAATAGAGGGTCCTTTTCTAGTTCATTGATTATGAGAAGCTCATATGTAACTTTCTTTCTTTTGCATAATAAATCGCTCCAAGTAGCTATTTGGCTGGGGCCGTGGACTGTTTCCCTCTCGAGGGTTTTAACCACGTGACAAACATCCGTGTATTGATCTGTGATCTATTTGTATGAAGTGGTTTCTCTAGGTGTTTGGTCTTTTGGGAGTACCAAACATGGTATCAGAGCGTTTATGAAGAGTCGCTTCGGGTTTTGATCAAGATCTGGAACCGGTGTTGCCAAAAATTTGAAAGGGTTTCTGGTTCTAGAGTTTCTATGCATTTGTGTCAAGTGGGAGTTGTTTCATTGCATCTGGAGCATCGTTTCCATTGAGAAATAGTTTTTGTTTCATTGAAAATTGTTTCCGTTTGATCCAGAAACACCCATTTCGGCAAATCTGAAGGTATAATGTTACAGTGATGGATTTGTTTTATTTTTTTTAAATATCTCATATTTTAGTAATTTTATTATTAGTAGTTTTATTATTTTAGTAGTTTTATTATTAGGACAATGTATTTATCATATTCTTTCCAAACTTGGACATGCATATTCTATTTTTGTATCTACATTTTACTCTATGAAAGAATTCTTGAATGCAGCTAGCTATCAAGAGCCTACTCTTAAATCCTTTTGTGATTCGTTAATTAGAGAGTAATATAAGCTCATTCATCTTGGAATAATTAACAATGTAGATACATCTCAGAAAGCCTTATTGTCCCAACAGAAAGAAAAGTCCAAGCCTTCCAAGAAACAAAAATTTTCCAATAATAAATCAAACAAAGGTCCCAAACCCTCTCAGTCATGTCCTTCTTTAAAAAATGACAAAGGATCCAAGCCAAAAGGAAAGAAGACTGATCGTCATTGCAATTTTTGTGGGAAATATAATCATGATGAATCTAAGTGTTTCAAGAAGATGGCAGCCTTGGAAGCAACAATGAAGAAGCACCACATTAGGCTAGATGAATCTAAGTGTTTCATCTACCTCTCATGGCCATGCACTTTGTGCTTCTGGTTACTCTTATACTGCATCTTCTTCTTCTACTTCAAATGAATGGCTCATTGATTTTGTAGCCTCTTATCATATGGCTAAGGATCAAGCCATCTTTTCTACTATGCATGAATGTAACACCAAACAAATATTTGTTGGTGATGATATATCTCTAAGTGTTGTAGAATATGGAATAGTTTCAGTAGAAAATGGTCATTTCAGTGATGTACTATGTCTTCCAAAAATTTTCTGCAATTTGTTATGAGTCTATCAAATTACTCATTCAGGTGAAGGTAAAACTATGATGTTTACAGCTCACCAAGTTGTAATAAAAAAATTTAAAAATCCTTAAAATTTCCTTGCTACTGGAACTGTTGATGATATTACCAGGTTATACAAATTTAATAACTTTGGGTCATCACCTTTTCCTTCAGTTTTTGTTGCTTATAGTGATAACTTGAGCAAACTTTGGCATGGGCGATTTGGTCACTTAAATTATTGCTCATTGCAACAACTATGTAAAGACAATATGGTGACTGGTCTTTTGATGGTATCTTGCAAGGATGGTGTTTGTTCTGGTTGTGTACTCAAAAAACAACATCGGGACAATTTTGACAAATGTGCCACTTGGCATGCCTCGGTTCCCTTGGAGCTTGTGCATAGTAACTTGTGTATTCCTCTTCCATCTGCTTCCTTTTCTGGTTTCAAATATTTCTTAACTTTCATTGATGACTACTCCAAACACACTTGGGTTTACTTCCTAAAAACTTAAGAGAGAAGTACTTAACATGTTCTTGGCCTACAAGGCTCTTGTTGAAAACTAATCTGGTCATCAAATTATTAAGTTAAAATCTGACAATGGAGGAGAATATGTTAACAAAAAGTTCACTACTTTCTGCACTGAACAAGGAATCCAACAACAACACACTATTCCATATACACCACAACAAAATGGTGTATCTGAATGGAAGAACCACACTTTAAAAGAAATGGCTAATTGTATGATCCAATCTAAGGGACCAAGTCTTCAATATTGGGATGAGGCCATAAATTGTGCAAATCACATAGTTAATCACACACCAACTAAATTTTTACAAGGTATAACACCGGAATAAGCGTGGAGTAAAATTAAACCAGATGTAAGTCACTTCCGTGTGTTTGGTTGTGAATCATGGGCTCACATTCCGGATGAAAAATGGAAAGCATTACAGCCTAAAAGTGAAAAGTGCATATTTGTTCGATATTGTGAAGATGTAAAAGGTTATAGACTTCTTCATCCACATTCTCATGATATAATCATTATAAGAGATGTTAAATTTGATGAAAATATCTTGGCCTACGAGCCTAACTTGGTGGGTGTGCCATCTTTGGCCTGCGAGCCTGATTCGGCAATTGTTCCTTCTTCTTCTTCTTCTTCCAACTTCCTTGATAGGTTTCTAACTCCAGTTTCTGATGATGATAGTGAGAATGAAAATCCACCTCTGCTTTCTCATGTTCCTCCAGTTGCACCAGCACCAATGCTTCCTTGATGGGTCCGTTCAACATGTGAAGCAGCTGGTGATCTTGCCAGTGATCCTAGAGATCAATGTTGAACACATTCTCAGTTTCAACAAGCCTCTTCTCTTTTGGCTCAAGTTTCTGAGAATCGTGATCCAGAAACTTTTGCAGAAGCTTCAGGAAATCCAGATTGGGATGCAGCTGTGGATGAAGAATATCGTTCCTTAATAGCAAACAATGCTTGGGATTTTGTTCCTCTTCCAAAAGGATGAAAAATTGTGAGATGTAAATGGGTCTATAGAACTAAGTATGCATCAGATGGAAGTGTTGAAAGACTTAAGGCAAGGTTAGTTGCCAAAGGTTTTTCCCAAGTTGAAGGGATTGAATACAATGAAACCTTTGCTTCTGTCACAAAAATGAACTCCATCCACCTTGTTCTTTCCCTTTCATCCTTACATAACTGGGAAGTCCATCAAATGGATGTCAAGTATTCCTTTTTACATGGTGATTTACAGGAGGATATTTACATAGAATAACCGCCTGGATATGTTCAGGATAACTCTAGCCTTGTCTGTCTCCTTAAGAAATCCTTATATGGCCTTAAGCAAGCTCCTAGAGCTTGGTATGCCAAAATGGATAGCTTTCTCCTTCACACTGGTTTTTCTAGATGCCATTCTGACCCCAATGTCTATACCAATAAAGTAGGAAACCATCTCATCATACTTGTTCTTTATATTTGTGATTCTTATCCTTACTGGTAGTGACCCTAAACTTTTAACCCATGTGAAATCCAGTCTTAAGAAAAAATTTGAAATGTCAGAATTAGGACATTTGCGTTATTTTCTTGGTCTCCAAGTCTTGCAAACCAAAGAAGGAATATTTCTTTCCCAGTCTATGTATGCTTGTGACCTTCTTTGTCGCTTCCACATGGAAATTGTAAACCAACCCCTTCTCCCTTCCAGTCTAGAGCCAAACTTTCTACCACTTGTACTTCCCCTGAAGTAGATGCCACCTTGTATCATCTGCTTGTTGGTAGTCTCTTATACTTGACTCATTCCCATCCTGACCTTTCCTTTTCCATTGGTCGTGTTGCCCGTTATATGCAAACATCCCATGAAAGTCATTAGAAAGCAGCAAAAAGAATACTTCGATATATTCGAGGTAAAATTCAGTTTGGGATTCATTACAGTACACGGGGGAAACCTTTATTGGTTGGTTTCACTGATTCATATTGGGCCTGCGATCTTGATGATCGAAAGTCTACTGTAGGTTATGTTTTCAGTTTGGGATTTGGACCTGTCAGTTGGGCTTGTAAGAAACAACAAGCTCTTGCTCTTTCTTCAACAGAAACAGAATATTGAGCCACAGTTAACACCAATCAGGAAGCTTTATGGCTTCGATAGATCCTTTCAGAGTTTGGATTCGAGCAACAGCAGCCTACTCCACTTTGGTGTGACAATCAAAGTGCCATCAAGCTTTCCAAATATCTAGTTCTACATCAACACAACAAACACATTTAGATACACATGCAATTCATCAGAAATATTGTTAATGATCGTGTTCTTGAAATGCTCTATTTCCCTATAGATGATCAAGTTGCAGACATCTTCACCAAGTCTCTTATAGAAGCGAAGTTTTCTAAACTTTGATCTATGTTAGGAGTTTAGAAATGTGTCCTTAAGGGGGGATAGGGTCTAATGCCTCCTTCTTTCTCCTAATAGTGTCACTTTTGTAAATACTTCAATCCTATCCCAAGTTGTTCTTAAGGGGGAATGTTAGGATATTTAGACACTTGGGAGTTAGTTAAGATCAACTTGTGTAATATATCTGTTAGGTAAAGTGTGTTTCTTTAGTATGCATTAGTATGCATTTGTAAATATTCTAATCTGACGGTCACGATATGTTCTAGACATAAAGTGATATGACGATTCAACTTCTCTTAGATCATACCTACCATTGATCTGTGGCTTAACACCTTATTGGTCCATGATCTCTATTTAAAGAGCATGGAGGGTCCTTGGCTAGTTGATTGATTATGAAAAGCTCATATGTAACTTTCTTTCTTTTGCATAATAAATTGTTCCAAGTAGCTATTTGGCTGGGGTCGTGGACTATTTCCGTCTCGAGGGTTTTAACCACGTGACAAACATCGATGTATTAATATGTGATCTGTTTATGTGAAGTGGTTGCTCTAGGTGTTTGGTCTTTTGGGAGTACTTTGTGTACCCGAATAGTAAAAGCATTTATATGTTAATATATATCAATTGTAATTTTACAAATGTGTTTAATAAGTTTGTATGTTTACACACAAATTTATTTCTTTGTCTTTGGAGAAGAGCACGGTTCATAATTCTGCACAGAGGGATAAAGATGATGGTTGTACACCCATAACAAATTATCCATACAATATATCTGATGAGATTCCATGGGGTAGTGGTGTTAAATAAATAACCCTTGAAGGTTGTAGGTCTCACTATAACAAGTTGCAACATAATCTTCCTCTAGAGAGAAAACATAGTTTGAAGATTCTTTGCAGTCATTACAAACATTCATTTAGGTATATAAGGGCCTTGGACCATATAAAGATGGTTTTTTTGCTTGATGCATAGGATAAGGGAACAAGTGATGGGTCCAGAAAAGTGGTTTGTTGTGAAGGAGAGAGTGGCGAAAGAACATGCCAATTCAATGTTTAACTTCAAAGGAGGGCCTAAAGAAAAAAACATTCAAATTGCAATATTTCAAGCACCCCGAACTTACAAATTTATTAGATGATCAGTTCCTTACAGCCTATGGTAGATTTCCATGGAAGGACGAGGTTCCAAATTATTTTCCATATTTTTTTATGGAGAGTTTTTTTTAAAATACGAAGCCAAACTATACCGATATTCATTATATCTTTTATGAAGTTGGAAAGGGACACATATATGATAAAAAATGTTCTCTTTAAGATCCCACAACTATTCGATCTCCACCTCATATATCTTGCCAACCTAGGCTTGTGACTTTAAGATCAGATATGGAACCCACATCCCAAGTTGGGAGAGCTGCAAGGGATTCTATGGCTGAAGGTTTAATGTAGACATTTGTAGGAGTTAATGTCGTATTGGGTCTAGAGAGGGCCCCAACCACTTTTCGTCAAAAGTTTGTTTACATCAGCAATGATGAGATAGACTCAATGAGAATTCAATATCTTAGGTCCTATGCAAAGTATTGTTGCAATATACCCTCAAATGTCCTATCCCATGACACAGAGAGTAGATGAGAGGTTTGTTTTTTATATACATACAATTTATAATTGGTTTATTCATTTTGAATTTAACTTTTGGTTGTTATATCTATGGTTTTCTATATTTTTTTAAATACTAATTTAAATTTTACATTTAAATTTTACATTTAAATTTATTGACCAGAGTTTACTAGATTGTTGGGTGAACATGGTTTTAGATTCTCCACCAGTGAAAATGTAAAGGAGCATATTAGAGAGGTATATTTATTAAATACATCCATATTTATGTTTTAAATTTTTATTGTATAATTTGTCAAAAGTTATTTTTAGGTAATTTATGTACATCTTATTGTCAATGCATAAACACATTTTGAAATTGAAAATGATTTTTTCCATAGGTTCCTTTAGGTTAAAAACTTTTTTCCATAGGTCAAAATAAGCTGCTATAATTCAACAACTTCTGTAAGGTATAACAATTTGTTTTCTTTAGTTGTCCTTGTAAGCGAAGTTTAGATGATTGAGTTTTCTTTCTTTTATTGTACGTAACGACAGTAAAATACCTTCTATAGCTCTAAAATCGTAATCTTATCTGCTTGATTACTTCTACTTTATTAAGCATAACTTGCAACGTTATACTGATTGTACTTTGGGTTATTAAATATTTCATACCCTCTTATTTGTGTAATAAGTTGCTTGATATTTAACTTCTGTAGCGACACTTACAGCTTGCAAGCATTTGACATTAATTTTGATGGATGTAAAGACGTTAGTGTCTTTTTCCAAGCAAACACTATTGTCTATATCTTTTAAGTCTATGTCGAACTATGATGTTCTATTGGTTATAGACTCGAGTAGGATCAATCCCTTTTAATTCTTATTACTCTATAATACTTATCTTATATTAAGAATTATCGTCTACTCACAGTTTCTAAGGTATATGTTTATATAAAAATCAGCCTTTGTCCTATGCTAAACACCAGTTATTTGTGGAAGCATGAAATTATTCTACTAAGTATAAAACATGGTAGTTACTAGCAAAATGCCATCTTGAGAACAACAAATGACTTATTAAAGTCTAAACTCAATTGGACTAAGAAAAAGTATGTTGTAAATAATCTTTTACCATACTGTCATTTTTATCGTTTATTTCAATCGATTGTTATTTTTACATAAATATATTATTATGTCCATAGACATACAATTATGTCATTTAAATGAAATTCCTAAGCCAGTCTAACAACTTTGACTTTGTAAAGAATTTATGAATTCTAAACTTTAAAGTGCTAAACAACTTTTATTATAACCTCCACTTGAGTTATGGGTTTAGAGGAGTTTAGCCCCGTGTTGATCATAATATATATATATGAACATAGTATTGTATTGTTATTCTAAGGTTTACATCTTTTAACTTGGTCTTTACATAAGTCACCATGGATAAACATGGAAATCATAATGATCACACTATAATATTGACTTTGGTAAATGATTTGTTATATCAATTCAGAAATGATTTGTTTAAGAGATAAGGGTTCTTGTTTTATAAAACAAATATAAACAAATCAAAATAGCTCCGAACTATATGATTATCATATCTTCGAAATGTCAACGTTTGGAAGTTTAATAATATCCATCGCCAAACAACCTTATGATCGACACGTAAAATGTGATTGATGGACTTTATACATGATAAATCACATAGTTTTTTTTTAACATGAATGTTTCACGGATCATTATAAAAATCATTGTAAATTATTTGTGCGCATGTGACTATATAGTTCAATCCATGCACTGTCTAATTTTTCTAGTGGCACGTGGACTTCTCCTGTCCATGCAATAATAATATAAAATCCTTGTAATCCTATTCTTTTTCATTTCCCTCCATAGTTTTCAGGCCTTCGGGCCACTCTGCAACCATTCTCATGGTGGCCCTGTTACCTTACTTGTTGTTGATAGCATCCCAAGTCTTGGGTTGAGTCATTTCAATATTCACCATTCGGTCTTGAACTATTTCTATAAATTGCGAGTCTTGTCTCTGTAAGGGTTTTGCTGAGATTCAAAGCTTAAGGCTTGTGACTTGTGTGTTGTTCCTTGCTTGTCCATTCGTGGCCGGTCATTGCAGAGATAGGTTGATGTTTTCTTACTATTGGTTTAAACACTGCTCTTCGTTATAGGGTTTGAGAGTCTCGTTCTCATGCCTTGCATTGTTGGTGACAGTTCCAGCTTCGTTGTCTAGTTCTTGCTTGGTTGTTGCCCATACTTCTTCTTGCTGCTGCTAGCAGTGGCTTTTGCATGCATCTCCATTGTCTTTGTCATTGCGAGTATGAAGGTCTAGCTTCTTTTTACGATGGTGGTGGTGCTACTGTTCCTTCGTGGCTATATAAATTTCACTTCCAGGTAACATAATTACTCTAAAGTTTTAAAAACTAAACCTTATTTTAGTAAATAGTTCTGAATTCATGTTTTATTTAATCTTAGGTTTTTCTCTTTGCAGGTGACAGTTCGCTCGTCTCGTGGCAATGATACTTCAAGAAAAGGTCCGACACTCTAGCTACGGGTAAGCCCTGGTTAACAAATGACATTCCATGCTTGTGCAGTCCTTAAGGGATAGTTTCCAATTGGAAAGTTACGGCCTGATAGTTACCCTTTATGGGTTACTGTTCTTCAGACTACTAGTTTGGTTTTTGTTAAACCCTTGCTTCTAGCAGGGTACTCCAGCTCAAGCCTTGACTTGTAAATTTTGTTTACTTATTTTTGTACACTGTTATGTTAATAGCTCTTGTGGCCTGTCAAGCCATACACTATTTAGTTCTAAAGCATAGAGATTTTTCTATTTTGAGCTTGAACTCAGTTTAATTTTAAGCTCTTAAGGAGATTTTGTAAACTATGGTTTTTACCCTTATTCACCTGTGTAAAAGAAAATTTTGATGTATATTAATTAGTTTGTATTAATGATACTGTTTATAGCTTAACCTATTATTCCATCATATTATAATTATTTAAATACAAGCTCAGATATTCGAGCTAGGTTTCCTGTAGGTGACCCGTGTGTAAAATAATTTCTTTAATTTATTCGTTAAGTTTTAGTTTAATAATTAATTGATTTAATTATTGCATAGGTACATAGTGTAGTATATTTCCATAGTTATCTTTTCACTGTCCTTAAAGGACTGTAATAGTCTACAATAGTTTTGTAGTTTAATAACAATTATTCCAAATACTTGGATTATTGTTTAAATGATTATTATTTACAATATTATTGTTATTAGAGTTTTGACCCTGTACTTTCTTTTATAAGTAAATTTTGTTTATAAAATTTAAATGAATTAGTTCTTTTATAAATAACATTTATTAAATATTATTTACCATCATATTCTAGTTGTTTTTATTAAATAAAATATAGATAGGTTTATTAAAGTTCTTTGTTTAGATGTTCTTCATCTCTGTATTTAATTTATCTATAGAAATTATTTAAGCTAGAAATACCCTACTTGAAGTATGAACATTTGTAGATATAGTTAATTATTATGAACAGTAAATAAACTATGTATATCAGACTTTATTCTTTCCTTCGCAGAATGAAATAAGTGCTTTATCTAAATTATTTCTTCTGCCTCTATTACAGGTTAATAGCATAATTTACAAAATAAAGTACTACGTAAAAGTAATAACTTATTTACTTGAATAACTTGTTAATATAATAACCTGCTATCTATAAAATATTTGGCTATTTCTTTTCTAGCATTCTTACAACAACAATATGGTTAAACAATAAACTTAACTAACAAGATATTGTTCTTCTCTGATAACAACTACATATAGAAATAGATTACTGCAAAATACATCAGTTCATTTCAGGTTTCTAACATATCTATAATCTATTTAAATACACTGCCTGTTCTAGAGTACGGCCCGGTCCACTCCAGATGTGGAAAAACATAGGTTAGGATTATTTTTCATCAATTTTAGAATCAGTTTCTCAATAAACTAAAAGATTACTAACACTATCAATTCACAACTAAACATTTAACATTCAATAATCAATCAGACTCACATTTAAACATTTAACACAGTGAAATTAAAAGACTGTAGAACCTGATTAAGTTGGACAACAATAGCGTTGGGAGGCTGTTCCTCCCTACCAACTCCTGGAGAGTGCTCAAACAAAATATCCTCAGGACCCTCGAGCATGTTCCTAGTCTCCTTGGATGAGAACTGGTGGAGCAGCAAACAAGATACTAGTTTAATGACTTATTAATCACTCTGCACTCAGCAGTGAGATCCTTCAGCTGAAAAGCTGCACTAGATTAGTTTCTGCAGTTAACCCCTCAAACACCTTCCACAAATTCCCTTGCCATTGAAATCCTTTGAAGTACATTCACCTGAATGATCATCTTCCTGGAATGAGCAGCCTCAGCTCTCTTCAATGGGCATTTTTATCAAGATTGCCTAGGTCTTTTGGGTTAGTTGTCATTAATTGAGTCACCTGCTATGATCCCACTTTCTTGGGGGATCATGACCCCAAATGTAGGGAGGTTTCCACCTGCAACAGTTGGAAGTGTTTGAGGATGCTGCCACATGTCTATTTGCTCTCCACCCAGTCTCCTCCACCAACTTGACCAGTAAACACTCTTTTAACATCTCTCCCAAGCTGTTGTCTCCACTTTTATTTATTTATAATTAACATATTCAGAATTACATTCAATATCCTTGACTCTGCTGAGTCATCAATTACAACTTAGCATAAAATTTAACATATTGTCTTGAAATAAAATCAAATATGATAATATTATTTTTTACAAAATTGGGGTATGTGACATTAGGTCGACCCCCTAAAGTCGTGTCAGTTCATCGAACTGACACGTAGTTATTTTGTAACTGTTTGTAAAACATATATATTAGGCTATTGAGCCAGATGAGAACTTGGTTCAGTTCTCTGCATTGTATGGACCCTCTCGTGTTAATATAATCTGTTATTCTATCTAATTGTTCTTATCTCTTGTCTTTTTTATGTATGTATGTTTTAGTATGTATTATTGGTAACCCTATGTGATATGTGAGATTACAACAACACGTATGACATGCTTGTTTCTCAAAGGAAAATTGTGTATGCAAGGTACACGCGGGTTGCAATGCACTTAGTCGTGTATGGCACGTGAGTTGCAATGCACATAGTCACGTGCGCAACCCAAAACTTAAAATAAAAATATTAGGCTGGTATGGAGATCATGCATCAAAGTTCATGCACATCTATAGTGTTTTGTCCACTTCAATCCTAATTTTTCTTTTGTGTACCGACATAATGAATGTCAGTACTCAGACAAAGAAGTTCCATTTTGGTTGATAATAGATGCCCCCTAATGTGTGAGGTCAGAGGGAAACGATGGCCGAAATACATTACAATATTTATCTTGGAGAACTTTGAAGTCCAAGGAAGCAGAGGAAGTACCTGAAACAAATACATATCAATGTCATATATAAAATCATATCTGAGGATGCCATGTTCAATATACTGGAACACTAGCTCCTTTACAATATTTGATTACATCATATGATACAGGTATAAGACCACGTATATTACAAAGGTTGATCAAAGCCACAATATACAATGATGAGTCTTCAAAATATGGAAGTTGTGTAATTGATCATAGCATAGTCTTGCACAACTCAGGTTAAAAATGTGAACCTAAGGTCTTCATCAAAATCCAAGGGAACCAGTACAATCCTTACCATGTGAATAGATGTGTTGAAGTTGAACATGGAAAGAAATCAACAGATTTTCAATCAATAGGTGAAATTGACAAACTGAAGCAAAGGAGTTCACCAATAATGAGAGTGAAACCTAAGGTACCATCGTCAAAACTCTAGGTATTTGTCTTCAGGAAGTCCTGATGAGAAAACATACTATGATGAGGAAGGAAATAGATCCTCCAGCGTATCACAAGAGTGACTAGGAACTAGACATGGGAAGGTAGACACAAATGATACTCATATAGGATAATGATGGAATCAAGATAATAATCAGATGCGGGGATAAATCCATGAACAGTGAGCACGACACAGAGATGACCCAAGGCAACTTTTAACTTTGCAGAGAGGACAACTAAAATTATCTGTCACATAGGAGACATGATCAGATTCCCCATGTATAAAGGACAAGTGGAGGAGTAAGAAACTTGAAGTAATAGCTGAGTTGAAAGTGCACACTGAGACATGAGTATCAGAAAGTTTAGAGAGTGCTATGCTCAAGGAGGACATGCTGCCACCATTTGTAACCAAAAAATAATAATTCTTCCTTATATTTCCTATTAAATTTTAATGAGTCCACGAAAGTCAACTCAAGTATCTCTTCAATTTTGACAAGCTTTAAGAGGGGAGAGAGTAATGCTTGATAATGTCACTGATTCATGGATTTTACGAGCACAAACTAGTACATGGCTGTTGTTGTTTTCATGCTTAAAGAGTCTGAAAACTCTGAATAAGACTCCAAGGGGGTGCTTTTTTGTCCAATTTAGTCTCCTGAGGCTAGAAAAGTATAAAACATACCATAGAATAAATCTCTTAGCTTTTGAAGAAGTAAGGTGAACCTTGTTCATACTTAGTTAGGGAGGTCCAAAAAAGGTTAAATTACCACCTACCCAACGCTCCTTCAGCTTATAGATTGATTTTTACGACTGTGAAGGAAAGCAAGATCACTCAGGAACATCCATTTGGTTACGAGAAATGGGGCTTACAAAAGTAAACTCAATGCTTTTTTCTTTAGTGTTTAAGGAGCATGACAAAGACATAAAGCACACTCGGAATATTTTTCATGTTTAGGTCCAGAGCATGAAAAAGAGAAAACTAAGCTCATACTGGGCACTCCTTTTCCGTAAGTTTACTCCCTTAAGTTCGAAAAAGAGATAAACCTACACCTGAGAATACTCTTCTCAATTTTGTAGAAAAGAGAGTGTTCCTTTCTCATGTTATTCCACATTGTCTGAGAAAGTGATAACCTACCACCAATGTGGATGCCCATTCACATATTCTTAATGAGCATGAATGGACAAGTTGACTTGGAAGCCAAGTCTGTTTTGAGGAGTTAGACCTGGGCCTAAAGAAACTCCATAAGGGTGGGGAGCCTTATAAAGGGGATAGCTTGTAAAAAGAGAACAAAATGAGGCTCAATTTGGTGTGAAAAATAGCTAAGAAGGCTCCCCTAAACCTACGACAAATGCGGAATGAGTACCAAAAGACAATCAATGTATTCTAATCTAGGGTACTCATGGAGGGAAGGCCCTATCCACAGGAAAACAATGGTATAGACAAGGTAATAATGGTTAAACGCCACAGTCTGTGGTCAAAGTAGCGATCCTAGGGTTAAAACGGACTAGGAATAAATGAAAAAATGCATATAAATGACCAAAATCCTATCCTATAAGAGTGAATAACCACTTTAAGTGACCTAGAACCTATTGCATTAGGAAAACATGACATATCATTAGTTTGATTATAATATAATTTAAAAACTATACCACAATTTGAAATTATTTCTATATATAGTCTAAAAATAGAAATCAAACATACCATTTCATATTTTTACCCAATTAGGCAATTTTTACCTCTGACTTCAATTGCTCGGTGTGGACAAATCAGTGGACGATTTTCGAATCCGTAATTACCAAGTAAGCTAGCTCTTCATTGTCTTCCATTTTAACCATTCACATTTTCAATTTTATGCAAATTTGGATGTTTTAAACGTATATTAAGGGGGTCACGCTATACATGCAGGTAGGTGACTTACACAGTCACGTACACACATTTTACATGTGACTTTCCTGAAAGAAACCTGCATGTCATATGCGACCTGTCTGAAAGACAGTCGCGTATACTACGCGACTTAGGAAAAATAAAGTTAGGGCCAAAATCAAATTATTTTGATGAGTTTTAATGTTTGATAATGGCTTTATGAGCAGGCTAAAACATGGTGTTGGAGTGGAGGGAGCAGGAGCATGAAGATATGGACCAAGAGGCGCTCCAAAGTGCCCCCACTATGCAATATTTATAGCAAAGTGGGTTGTTAAAGTTATTTTGCACTTCACCTATGCGGGCCAATGTCTGTTTGCTAGAGTTTTTGATTGGATACTGGGACATGACCTTGGGGCCTTTGACCTTCAAGGTGAAATTCTTGAGGTAGCATTGGAAGACATATACTTCATAACAATTTTTTCTAGATAGGGTAAACCTGTCAAACTCGAGGGTAAAGGCAAGGGTGGTGACCCCATGAGCTTTCAAGATTAAATAAACAATTAATACGTGCCCGACAGGCTGAAAAAGGGATCATGCATCGCTATTGTACATATTAGTAAATTCTCGCTACAAGTTCTAGTAAGTACTATAATGAGGGCTGCAGGATCATCATCGCTCCATCTTTCTACTCGAAACCAGATGAGGATTGTTGTAGAGTGTCTATAGGGGACTGTGTTTGACCGATGCTTGGGAATAATCCCAATAATGAAAAAAAAACTATCTGACTGCAAGAGAGGCCGACCAAAGAAATTTGGCTATTCTAGTGTATTGTTGGCCTTCTTTTTCGAGAGAGTGCTTTCAATCATCCTGGCAGTACCACTTCTAGCTTTCTCTGCTCGTCATCCTAGACTGACTAGGTGGGGAGATATTTTCCTCTTCCATGGCGGCGGTGGTTCAGTTTAGAGTGTGTATGATGATGAATTCTACCTATGGTGGGGGCAGCAACTACCAGCTGTTACTGCCTTTCAAAAACATAGGGGGAACATGGCAGAAATATTCAAGCCACTCAGTTTGCCCTTGGGGACAAGTATCAAGTCAAGGCTGTCACCTTGTTCTTGACTCCTCCATTTAGGAAAACTCCTAACGAAGCCGGGGGGGGGGTAGACCCTACAAGTTACTAAGGCTAGTTACTTAGATGATGATGGTATTAAATGATTAAGTTTTTTAGGAGTTTTGATTTAACAATTGTAAACAACAGATAACATGATGAGACAATCACAAATAAGCACGATATGACACCCAATCATGTATAGATTGAAAGAAATAAACAGTTGACCAGTGCCTTAAATGGAGCCAAAAATATTTAAGAGTGATTGCAAGTGCTGGAGTGAATGTTGTGCAATTGTATCTTGGTACGTTTTAAATTAATGTGAAAAAATGAGCGAATTAAATTAGGCAGGGGGGACTCTAGATATACCCTGGGGGTACTTGGAGTATGTCCAAAAGTAACAACCGCTAAGGCTACCCACAAGGAATGTGTGGGCTAGATGGAGTCTCTAATACAATGTTTGTAATACACCCGCTAGGATGTAACAGATATCAGCGCCTCGACGACACTATCTAGTATTTCCCACTTCTTTTGGGTATTTTTCCACCGTTTACGATTTAATCAAGGAGTTGGATTTTCACCTGCAGTGGTTAATTGGGAAATTGAATCCTAATTATTCTAGTCACTCGCATTGCTTTCGATGTATCTTGACTGATTGGACGAACTACATCCAAGTGCAGAGCATACACACCGGAGTCTTGTAAATTTTAGTAAATTTTAAAGAGCGTGTTCTTGTTAAAACAAAGACCCTCTAGGAATCTCTTTCGGTCCAAGTGGAACTCAATAGGGAAATTAGGAGGGGTTAATTTTACTGTTTTCTTATGAAAATCAACAATGAAAATAGAAGCAAAAACACACACCATAGGTTTTCTAATTAATCCTACCATGATCCTCTTTCACCTTTCAGTTCAATCGGGGATTCGTGGGTAAGTATTAGTATTAATTTGATTTCAAAATATGGAATAATGAAAAATATTATCAAGGTATACAATCCTGCATGACAAGACTAAGCTAGAGCAAAAAATGGGAAAAAATGCAAAAAAGTGAAACAGTCGCAGATCCCCCCAGGGGGATGGGGAGTGGGATCGAAAGAGCCTACTCGAAGTGATTCTTTATTATTAAAGGTTACAATATCAGAAAAATAAATTCACTTTTTTCCTTCTTATCTTGGATCCAAAGACTTACAACAAGCTTACAACAAGCCTACAACAAGCCTAGCTGTGGGGGAAGCCTCCGGGAAGCTCTAGTTCACCCAAGATTCAGAAAATGAGCAGAGTATCCTTCTATTTTTGTTAAATGTGCTAAAAATATCAATATATTAAAATCAAATGTGCCCAAAAACACTTTAAAAGTGTTTTGGGTTGCCACACTAATTACCAAAAAAAAGACTAAGTTAAAAATTGTTAAAAAGGAACCATTTAGTTTTGCAAAAAGGAACCAAGGAAAGAAATATTTCCTTGGGATATTGGATTGCCTTTTGGGAATCCAATATGATGTGCACTTTCTTAAATAATTTAAATCTTTAAAGAACACACAAAAACAAACCACCTTATGAGCAAGCTTTAGATCTACGATTTAGCTACTTGCAAAAAGGAATTTCTTCACCTAGATTTATCTTTAAAATATGATATTCTTTATGAAATTTCAGATCTAAGAAAAAAGACTCTTATGAACTAGATATAAAAATGTATAATCAATTCTATAATTAGATCTGATCATAAGAGGACGAACAAGTAACTAGAAGATTGATTTTAATAAAATGGAGGAAGAGAAGGGGGAAGGCCTGTTGCTGGATAGATCTGCAAGGGAAACTTGTTAGTGGAATGTAGAGGGGAAATGCCCCCAGAAAAATTTTGGATGTACAATGGAGTCAAAATATATCCACATCTCGTCCAATCCTTTTGACCTGAAAGCTAAACACACAGCCTTGCAGAAAACCTTATGAGATCTGGATATATATATGAAAAAAAGAGATAAAAATTACATGCAAATAAGCTTATTAAACATGTATAATATAGATATTCAAACACATATGCTATGAGATACAGAAAAAACAAGTAATATTGCTTTCCCAAATACACTCATATTGATTCACCTGAATCATT
Source organism: Pseudotsuga menziesii (assembly GCA_001517045.1). Classification (NCBI taxonomy): domain Eukaryota; kingdom Viridiplantae; phylum Streptophyta; class Pinopsida; order Pinales; family Pinaceae; genus Pseudotsuga; species Pseudotsuga menziesii. The sequence continues at coordinate 237,882 of LPNX010973115.1, forward strand.
CAATCAAGACAAGATTCAGATGCAGAAATTGAGAGGAAAATCAGCAACATCAATAGCTGTAAGACAATGCTTATTCCACACACATGAGAGAATTACACCATTTAGCCTCCAAATATTCTTTATTACAACAATTAAAATATTACAATAGTATTACAATATCAAGCCTATTCTCTCCAACTCAAACTAGCTTCAAGAAGGGAATGGCAGCTTCAATTTATAGCCAGACTGGCCAAGAGGGGCGCATACCTGACTGAAGAAGAGACTACAACTGATGGAGAGTTAAGTTGAGCCTGATCTGATGATGAACTAAGTCTAACTTGACTAAAACTGTAAATTGGAGTGAAACCTCACTTAGTGAACTGAACCGCCCATCAAACAAATGCCAAATTGATCCACATATGTGGAGGAGAGAGAAAGAGGATGCAACCCTCAGACCTTCGTGAGCTAGTTAAGCTCCTCTTCAGCCCTGATCAATGCCTTCAATCAAGGAATGATAACTCCTAGTCAATCCAAATCCAATGAGACTGATTTCAATCAAATCGGAGAAAATCCCACTGATTTAGGAACTTGGATTTGCTCCATTATTTAATTAATTTTTAATTAAATTAATTAATATTTGTTTTTTTTGGATTTTCTTTCCTGAGTGATGGAAAAATCACTCAAAACTTAGGAAAAATGGGTTTATGGGTTTACCGGGTGCTCCGAGTTAGAAAATGAGCACCCCCATGACTAAAACTGACTTTTAACAACACTTTTATTAGAAGACCAAGTTTTCCATTTAGACTATTAAAAAATAGCCTAAGTTTTGTGGAAAAATTAAAATTAAAAATTAAAAATTAAAAAAAAAAAAAACTAGGATGACTTAGCACATGTTCATATAACTTGACCATAATGCCTAGCATGTTTATGCATTGACACACAGACTCTAATAACCTCAATAGGCCTAAATGTCAAACCGACCACCCCAACTTTAGAGGTATTGAGTGAAAAACTCAGAAATTATCAGTCGTTTATTCAACAACCACTAATAACCAAGGGAAAAAACACTCTGGGCTAATCGGATTGATAAATGATTCCAGGAGACCAAGTCTTTTACAGACACTGCCATGCTAGAACATTTTATTACAACTCCCACAAGGGGGTATGAACATGTGGTAGATAAAAAAAAACACTTTCAAGAAGCAAATCTGAAGGTCTTCTGAAGTCTGAACAAATCATCTTTGTCTGGTTCACCAGGCTCACTTGATAACACCGACTAATTATGACTTAGTAGGTAACATCAGGCTCCATCTAGGGACACATGCTTCGACTAATCTTCTGATCAAAGAAGAGGATGTGAGAACTCCAGAATATCTGGGTCCTGCACATCAACTAAAGTTTATCAGTAACATGTATATAAAAGAAACCAACTAGAAAAGCAGATTAATGTACAGAATTAGTATATAATGTACAAAAGAAATATTTTACAAGACTAATATACAACAGAAAACATTCAAGGTTAGTGCTATGGTACAAAACATCTATAATACAACAATATGATACATGAAATTTTAAAAATACATGCAGGGAAAAGTTTAGAAATTGGCCCTGAAACCACTGATTCCAATAAAGGCATCAAACCATATCGACGAAGAACATATTGAGGAGAAAACCATTCACTGGTAGGCTTAACCTTTCTCCTTCCAGGTCATTCAAATATAAATAATTTGTTCCTGCTACTTCATCAATGATATATGGCCCCAACCATAAGTTGTCGAACTTTTCTTGTTTCTTGGGTTTCTCCCGATGTTTGTCCCAACGCAAGACTGTGTCACCTACTTGAAAGGATCCAATCCAGGTAGATCTATCAAAGTTTCTCTTGACTTTGTCTAAATTTCTGATACTCTGGTCAACGAAATTTCTTCTACTTTCATCTAACTCAATCAACTGGTTGATTCTGTTTTGAATGGCATCCTGATCTAAGCTAAAGGTCTGGAGAAGCTGATACACTAGAAGCTTTAAGTGGACCGGTAAGGTGATATCTAGGACATATACAAGTACGAAAGGGATCCTTCTGGTTGAAATTTTCTTTGTGATTCTATTGGCCCATAATGCAAACTTGATCTTGCTATCCGAGGCCTTTTTACTATCACCCACAGTTTTCTTGATTATGGTCATTAAGTTTTTATTGCTTGACTCAGCTAGACCATTTCCTTGGGGATAATAGTTGGATGAATTGGATAGGACAACGCCATACTTGAAACACAAGGATGACATCTTGGAGGAACTGAAGCATGGGCCATTATCTGTGATGATTCTAGCTAGCACACCGAATCTTGTGATAATCATATCTTCTATGAAATCCATGACTATAGCATCAGTTTCCTTCTGGGTGGGTATCACCTCTACCCACTTGGTGAAATAATCAGTGGCAGTGAGTATCCAAGAATAACCATTGCTTGAGTTATCCTTGAACTTATCGATGAAATCAAGCCCCCACTGTTGGAAAGGGGCTTGGACTACTATTGGTTTTAAAGGCAAGGCTTTCATTTGTTGCTTTCTAGTGAACAACTCACACTGGGGTCAAAATCTGACAAACTTTTGCACATCCGAAAAAAGGTTCAGCCAATAGTAGCCTTCTCTAAGGATTTTATGGGAGGTTGTTCTTGCTGCAAAATTTCCACCACAAAATCCTGCATGGAACTCAGCCATTAGTTTTTTGGACTCAAGTTCATTGACATATCTAAGTATTAAACCATGGGGGTTTCTCCAACCCAAACCATATTTTTTTAAATAATACTTGGTTGCTTTTAACCTTAATGCTCTTCTTTTATGGCCAAGTAGGTGATCAGGGCATGTAAGGTTATAGAGGAAAAAGATGATGTCGGTATACCAATGGTGCTGCTCTAATCTCTGAAGCTCATCTGATACACTTTGTTCTAAATCACTGTTCTAGAAAATTATTCCTAAGGATTTTTCATTTCCTTGGGTCAACATCTTCGCAAGACCCTGTCCCTTAGTTAAATTAGTAGGTTTTATCTCTAAATCATACTCTTGAATCTTTGAAACCCATTTACCCCTGATTCCTAGGAAATCTTGTTGAGACATGATATCCTTGAAAGCTACATGGGATACATACCCAATGATTTTAGAGTATCCCACATAAGTTCTAAAATGTTTAAGGGACTTGAAAAGAGCATAAGCTTGTTTCTCCATGGTGGTATACTTCAACTCTGAATGTTGCAAGGCTCTACTCATAAATGCTATAGGTTTCTCTAGTCCCTCCCTATTCTTTTGAAGAAAAACACCAGCAATGGCATCCTCTGAGGAAAAGGAAAATATCTAAAATTCCTTGGAATAATCCGGACTAATCAAGACTGGGGACTTGGATATAGCATCTTTGATAGACTTGAAAGCATCTTTTCCTTCATCCATCTATTCAAATATAGCATCGTTCTTTAACAAATTTTGTAAGGGCTTCATTAGCTATGCTAAATTTGGGATGAATCTCCTTATGAAATTTATCTGACCATTGAAAGACTAGATATCTTTAAGATTCTGAGGAAAGGGGAATTTCTTAATGGCTTCGAATCACTCAGGATCGAACTTGACACCATCCTTAGAAGCTATGTGTCCCAAGAATTTTCCTTCGTCAACCCCAAATATTGACTTGGCAGGGTTTAAGGAAATACCATATTTCTGACATCTTATGAAAACCTGCCTAAGATGACTTATGTGGTCAAATCTTTCCTTTGAAAAAATAGTTAAATCATCTTGATATATTTCGATTATTTTGCCTACAAGTTCTTTAAAGGAAAAATCCATGGCTCTTTGGAAGGTGGCACCAGCATTTAATAAGCGAAAGGAATTCTTAAAAATTTGTAGGTGCCCCAAGGTGTGGTGAATGTAGTTTTATGTTGATATTCTTTATTTACCAAAACTTGGTTATACTCGAAAGAGCCATCCAACATGGACATCATTACTGATCCTGTTACTCTTTGAAGTAATGTTTCCATGTCGCGCAATGGGTAATTATCCTTAAGGCATGATGTATTTAGGTTTCTGAAATCTATACATATTCTAATTGACCCATTCTTCTTTCTAACAACAACTAAGTTGGAGCACCACGATGATTGTCTTGTAGGTGCTATGATCCGTGCTACTAACATCTTCTGAAGCTCTTTCTCCACAATAGGGGCCAACTTAGGATTTATTCGCCTAATATTTTGTCGAAAAGGATTGACCTCCTTAGCTTCTTCTGTGAGGGGAATAGTGTGTTGAAACACATCTTCCTGATGGGATTTAAGCTCATCGTAACTAAAGGCCAACACATCTCTATACTCTTTGTTTAAGTTGATGAAACTGTTTCTTTCCTTTTCCAATTTTATTAACTTGGGGTCTTTATTCATTCCTATGTTTATTTCCATATAATCCCCAATTTTTATTGATTTTTTTTGTTTTTATGATGATCCTATCGATCAAACATATTTTCAAAAGCTATAAGGCTACTTGGGATGTGATTCCTTACATTATCCTCGCACTCCTGATACTCTTTACCCTCCTGCTGATAACTTATCTTTCCACCCTCAAAATCTTGGAGATTATGGATGAATCTCAAGAGTTGTTCATCGTCTTTAAACACCTGCCAATGATCTACATTATCCAGAATTGAAGGCCTGAAATTAATTTCCATTTTCCATTTCCATTAATCATCTCATCTGAAGGTTGGAGGGTGGATGCTGCTACCTCCAACTTATCTGCTAACCCAGTCATTTCCCTAGGGATATTTTAAATGTTAGGTGCATCAAACCATTCCATGGTGTCCCATATGGCATTCCTATACTTAGTCTATCACTTTTACACTAATACTGATTCTTAAGCTGGAGGACGACTAATTCTGAATCACCTTTTATGTTCAACATCTTTATTCCCATGTCTTTAGTGATTTCTATCCCTAGAATCAATGCCTCATACTCAACTACATTGTTCAATGCTTCAAACTCTAACCTGAAAGCAAAGTTGTAGATTTTATTTGAAGGAGAAATGAGCATGATTCCCGCACCCTTTCTGGCTTTGTAATAATCCCCATCAAAGTACATTTTCCAAACCTCATCTATCTTTTCATATTTAATGTTTCCTTAATAGGGGCCATGAAATTTGACAATATAGCATAGTTTCCAAAGTTGTCAATGCAATGTACAAATTCATTTCCAGGCTTTTTAGGGTTTTCTACATGTCTTTTCCTTTGTTTATCCCTATGGAGTATCACCCTTGTGTTTTCTAATGCAGGTATAGTAACATATGTCCAATCCATTTGAATGTACCCACCAAGAGTTGCGGCCCACTTTCTCGATAACAACATACCCCAATTATCTGGCACATCAATCACTACCACATCCATCTCCATGTTGATGTCGGGATACTTGGCCAAGTTAACATGTAGATTTAAGATTATCCCTACCACATCATCTTCTCTTGCATCCATTGCAGAAACATTGTGGTAGGGTCGTGTGATCCTTAGATTTAGTTGTTCCATTACTTTCTTGTTATGACATTTGATGAAGCACCTGAATATAACATGCAGTTATGAAGGAGAATATTATCAACTAAAAGGGAGACATAAAAAGGCAGGTGGTCTTCCCTTCTCATATCAACACTATTGAGGACTATAGGTATATCCTTAGGTTTAATAGGTTCATCTTCAAATATAGCATTATTACTAGGGAGAGGATACTCTTCGACAACATCATGAGTTTTATTCTAACTATCCTCTAAGGCTTTTAACAAATTTTCTTTTTTACCGGGAATTTTAAGGATATCAGTTGCATAAGCAGATACCTTAACATCATTCCACCATTTTCCCATGGCAATCTTTGATTTTGGGACAACAGGGGGATTTGGAAAAGGAGGATTTGTTACCTTAGGTTTTTACTGTTTAGCTGGTGAAGAATTCTCCTCCCTTCGATAAACTGCACCCATGAATCTAGCCTCCTTCATTTCCTTAACCTTTTCTGGAGTACGCATTTCACCATAGAAGCAAGAAAGGAGGTCTTTCTCATGACTGTAATCTATGGCCTGCTGCCAATGCTGGTTTGACAAAGGGTAGGTTTGGCCTACCATGTATACATGATCAGGATCACTTGAAGTTGTTTCTTAACCATTGATATTAGGAAGTCCATGTTCCATGAATTGATTTGCAACATAACAAGTACTCTCCCACTGAAATTGTTCACAGGGTCTACACCATTGAATCACTTCCTCTACCATGTTAGCTGATTCTAACTGGTTTGGGATCCTAGGTTCTTGATGAGGGGATTTCTTTTGATACATCTGATTTTTCTTTGGCTGAAAGTTCCTCAGTCCATTATTCCTTACCATCATCACCAATATATTCTGCATGTGATTCAACTATGCAGCATGATTGGTGTTGGAGAAACACAAGCCAACAAAGCTTTGTCAATAGGGGTTCCCACTCTGTCGATTCCCTACAGTGCAATCTCCCTAAGCATTGGACCATACAAGTTTTACTCTGCCCAGCAACATCTATGAAGCAAACGAGGTCTCACCCAAGGCGTTCAAGGGAGATCTGTCAGAACCAAGTTTTCGACAGTGGGAGAGGAGGATATGGGGATCCAACAGAGGGAGATCGTAGCTTATGAGACCATCATATAGTATCAAAATATCGCAGCATTATTCATGGAACATCATCGCACATCAAACAGTTACAGAAACATAGATTGCATCAACTTAAAACCAACAAATTGCATAGCAAGAAGAAACTGAATCATATCTATATCATGTCATTGTAACAAAACAGAGTCGCAACATTGTAACAGATCTATAACAACAGACAAGAATTGCATCATATATTAACCTTGTGCAAATATGCCACATTGCACAATCCTTCTCCAAGACCGAAGACTACATACATCAGAAAGAAGCCCGAATAAAATCACAGTCAAAACAGAAAAGCCTCCATAAAACAAGTCGCACCAGATCTTATCCCTTACTACCGCGCATGCGATCACATACAATTGTTCACAACTGCTCACACATAACATCTGACTCCTCTATGACTCCTCAAAATGGATCTATAAATAGGCTTATGCCTTTACATCAAGGATCCACTAATAACTTAATTCTAACCACTACTAACCTATTGCAACAAAACTTGGTCAAAATATACATAAAATATTCAAAAAGTGGTTATTTTCCCGCTTAGCACGTCGATCTTCCATTATACGGTACCACATGAGCTTGCGCAGCTGCCACGATGATGTGCAACTCACTCACCCCAACCCCTTGCCAACATGTCACCAACACAGTTTTGTGGCTCACCCTCGAGCCACGTCAATTCAATAGGGTGTGTGCCGAAGTCTTGTCCTTAAAATATTCAAATTGTTGTGCAATTTCACGAACCTGCAACTGGAATTTACTAGCGATAATCTGACAATTAGTCAAAGTCTGCTCGATGGGTTGCTCCTCACTAGCCTTGTTTTTTACCCTTTTTCGACCTTCTTAAACAGCCTGGAGCATGGTGATGGACTTAACAGCCAACTGGCCATCGATTTATTAGAATTCATCAAGCTACTCGCGATGCTTTTGTTGGCATTCTTGGGCATGGGAAGCTCGCTGCTGTAGATCCTTTAGTTCTATGGCCCAGGTGAATGCACCATTAGTGGCATGTCCTTCAATGACATCTTTAGGGTTTTCAGTTGACCCTCTACCTCTTGCACCTATACAATCAGCTAATCAAGTTGCTTGTTCTGAACAATACTTTTCCAAAACTACGTGGTCACCTCCATAATGGTTTTAGCCTCTTGCTCCATGGTGCCGAACTGAGTGGCAATTTCTTCAATGGATGTCTAGTGCTCTGCAACCTACTACGATGGTTTTGTGGGTTATAGCTAGGCATGGAGCAACATGTTATTTTCCTGAAGCTGAACCAGATTTTGCCCTAATTGTTTGGCCTTTTCGACTGGGGTGAGGCCCATGGTGTTGTCAAAAATGTTCTGGTATGCATCAGAGATAGCCTGCTCAACTTCACTACACCTTGCACATAGTTGTGCCTGTTCAACAATCAGGCAGTCTTGCGCCTTTTTTAGGTTGGTAATCTCTTCAGTAGCCTTCCGCTGCAACTCGGCCTATGTCACCTTCAGCCGGTTGATTTCTTATAACTTCTCCTATTCCAACTACACGTAGACCTGGTTCAGCTCCTCTACTTCCTTCTGTAGCTTTGCAGCAGTATTCTCGGACTGAACATATCCCTCGACCAAATATTTATGTTGCGCCACCAACTCTAGTGTGGCACCATGGTGTAACTCAACTAACACAATGGATGATATTTTGTTCAGGTCCAAAGTTACGCTCCGGATTGGGTGCAGCCGCTAGTGAACTTCTTGAATACCGATGTCAATCATAGTCGGGGGAACTTGCACATTCCTGGCTCGGGGCTTAGTGCTGATCGATAGGCTATCCTACAATAGAGGTCTTGCCGATGGTTGCTTGGAAATAATATCAAAAAAATACTCTAGCGTATTTCTTACTGCACTAACTTCTTCATGATTGGATTCGTGGATCGTCGTAGTCGCAGCCATTGATGAATTAGTGATGGATTTGATAATCCACTATATCTGGTCTTCCATCCCTGATCTGGTACCACTACAAACTCATACTCCTGATGCCACTTGGTGTGATTCTCCTCCTGTATACGTTGTGCTATGTCTTTAGGATCCGTCGATGACTTGTTATCAGAGTCATGGGTGCTCAATTCCTTGGGGCAGGGTCTTCAAGGACCTCCGAGGGTAGCTCCTTATCTAGCTCCTCTTGACTCATCGGGATGCGCTAGTCCCCTAGACAATATTCCACAATGCCATCCAACTCTTCTGTGGTAACTTTATAAGGAAATGGCAGCCATTGCCGATTAGGGTCCTGCCTCACCTAAATATGAATGGAGAGGGGTCCAATAGAAAACCTAAGGATCCGCTGATACTTGGCCGTGGCATAGGGAGAAACTCTTGGAATAGCAATGACGACCACCTGCAACACTTCCCAATAGATACAGAAATGAATAGCACAGTTTGTTTGGCGACTGGGTTCTTCAACCCACCATAGGTTCTAATAGCAGGTTCCACAAAAAACCTCAACTGCCTCAACTGCCATTGGTTGGTATTCCTACGGTTCCATCCAAGCAATAAGAGCGATAAGAATAAAAAACCAACTATAATAAAAGGGCCGCTCGGTCTGAGCAGCAAGTGTATCTTCAAGTAACTGATTCAACAAAAATAACGACCAATTCATTTGTACCCCCTCATCACATTTCTGGGCACAGGTGACAGCACCCAAATTGCATTGGATCAGTTGATTGCCGCGAAAAACCTTGCTATCCAAAATTCTGGCACCAATGTGCAACATCTACAAGTTAATACTGTCAATGCCATAAGCACGACCATCTTGTTGTAACCCGAAGTGCTCCTTCAGCTGGTTCTCAAGCTTCTTATCCGTATCTCTTCCACAAATATATTGCATCGTGTCCTCCCTAGCCTTAGGAAAACCAGTGATACTTGAAATCAATTCGACAGTGACAGGGATTGGTGTATTCAGCCAAAGCGTCCCTCCATGGAAACATGCCAACAGTTGCTTTACACACACATGTGCTTCATTCAAATGACCAAAAGGGGGCATATTGATGTGCCCCAATAACCCAAACTTTTCTAATCCACTGGCCCTTGGTTTTGGAATGCGCTGAATGGGGCCACTAGGCGCCGTATGGACAGATTCATATGGCTCAACCCAGACATCTTTAAGCAAAATCAGGTCATGATCATCGAACTTGAGCCTGATCAATGCATGGAAGATATCGATTGAGCATGTTGTCCCTTTCGGCAGCGTTGCCAACCTGGGTAGATACTTCTGATTTTTTGACATCTGGCGTGGCTTGGCTCCTGGACACATAGGAGTGACATATCCCAAAATATCATTTACCGAGACACCCCGAGGTGCCACAGATTCAACAGCTCCTGATCTCGATGACCCAATCTGTACATTTCCTTCTCCGTGCATCTTCGTAGACGTGCGATTTTGCCTCTTCTCTGGTGGCATAGGACTAGGTCTCTGAGTCAATTGCTTCCACTTCAGAATAGACGACGAACCCACCGGCATACTCATGACTTCCTCTTCCATAGCCATGGGCTGAACAAGGGACTAGTACTCACTTGAAATTTCAATAGCGTCAAGTCCATTCAGCATTCCTTACCCCTCAACACCTGAAACAATGCTCAACATCTCGAACTACACTTCACTCAACACTCTACTCAATACTCTGCATAGAATTCACCTGCTACCTCTACTCTCACAACTGAATAATGCCATTCAATGCATCCCGCGTGGTGTTTTATAGCTGCTTCCAATTCCAAATCCATCATTACCAAATCTAACTTCATCATTATTACCAAATCGGTTATTAATCACAGTAAATCCATCGGCGATCCTATGCTTCTAACGGTCAAATCACCCATTAATGTGGGTCACTTCAACAAGTGATGCCAGCCAAATAGTTTAACTACCTATATTTATACTTGATTTGACCACCCCATAGCTCGACAACTGTCACAAAGGGTCAACCAACTACCGCTAACAATTGTAACCTTGCACAACCTCTCCCTTAGGGCTCACCTTGTGCTGCTAAACTAAAATCCCCATTTTTTTTATTCCCCAATACTTCATGTGGTGCACATCGTCGGCCCCATTCTATAGGGATTTAAGCGACTCCCGTTGATGAGTTTCAGCAACATGGCGCCATCTAACTATTGTAACTGAGCTGCACCACCATATGTAATGGACTAAATAAGATAGGGACCTAACCAATGCATTTGTAACTTACCTAGATGCTTGATGAACTTACTGTCATATAACAGCACCAAATCCCCTATCACAAACTGTTTGTGCTTAATATGGCGATCATGCCATGCCTTTTGTCGATCCTTCACAACCTGTTGGTGGAATCCTGCAAGGAATGAATCAACTACGCAGCACGGTCTTCTAATGTCGTGGCACCATCCATACCCGTCGTTGCGACAATGCACAAACTATGAATTATATACTCCATAGTAATGACTACCTCTTACCCATGAACCAAATTAAATGGCGTTTGACCTATTAGTCGTTTGCAAGTAGTGCGATAGGCCCATAGAACTGCATGAATTTTTAAGTCCCAGTCATCGTGGTTATCGTTACATACCTTGGTTAGCATTGTCTCCAAAATTTTGTTGAAGGCCTCAATGGTACCATTTTCCTGCGGATGGTATGGTGTACTCCTCTTATGTTACATCTGGAGTTCCTTAGTTAGCACTTTTACCTTCTGGTTGACAAATTGACTTCCCTAATCACTCATTAGGATTTTAGGACACCCAAATCGCATCACAATGTTTTCAAAAATAAACTGCGCTGTTGTCTTAGTAGTACAATCAATAACCAGTGCAACTGCCTCCCACTGAATCAGGTAATCAATTGCAGTAATAATATAATGGGTGTCAGTGCACTTACCAGGCAGAGTGATAGGACCCACAAATTCTACAACCCATTTATTAAATGGTTGCAGAGTCACCTATGGTACCAGCGACATCTCATCCCTTCGCGATGGTTTACCGACCCATTGGCAGACATCATAGCTTCTTGCATAGGCTATGGCATCATTATGCAACATGGGCCACCATAGCCCAGCACGCAACACTTTTCGTGTAGTAGCGCGGCCTCCGTAGTGACCTCCCGCGATTCCTACATGTGCTTCTTCTATAATGGGACCCTACTCGTGTGGTAAATGCACCATTGAAATATTTCATCTGGTCCAAGTTTATATAGTTTCCCAACAATTAGTTGAAAATTGGAGGATTTTACAATCAGCTACTTCTTTTGGCTAGTTGGCATGTCTGCGAGGGCAACACCAGTAGACAAAAACTGAATAATTGATGCATAGTGGTCATCTGTGACTTCTATTTGAAATAATTATGCATATGGCAAGCCATCCTCAATATTGGTTGGTTCTTCACCATTCTCAACACCTGACAAATGATCTGGGCTAGCATTCAATATTCCTGGCTTTACCACTATTTCAAAATCAAACTCTTGGAACAAAAGCAACCACCTACAGATTCTTCCCCCCAGCATAGGCTTATTGACTAGGTATTGTAAAGTAGAATGATCACTAAACATATTGAAATGTCCTCCCAACAAGTAGTGGGGTGGTGTGCCTGAACTTTAGTAGACCATAAACCATTTCCAGGCCTTCCCTTTCAGTTGTGGTATAATTTCGTTCAGCAAAGGATAACTTTCTACTGGCATATGCGATTGGATGATCCAAGTCTCCTTCACCTAGCTACGCAAGAAAAACCCCTAGTGCAGTAGAATAGGCATCAACATGCACATGGAATTCTTTATTCCAATCAAGAAAAACCAATATTGGCGTAGAGGCCATCTTGACCTTCAGGATGTCGAAGCTTCCTTGACATTCTGGAGTCCATTCGAAAGTAGCATATTTCTTTAATAGATTTTCCATGGGAGCGGTAATCCCAGTGTATCCTCTGATAAAATTGTGATAGTAGCCTGTATGTCCCAGTGTTGCTCGGAGCCTATTTACATTCGTCGACGGTGGTAAACTAGGGATCAATGCAATCTTCACTAGATCTACCAACAGACCTTCTTTCCATACGATGTGCCCAAGTAGGATGCCAAAGGGTGCACAAAAAATACATTTTTTTCAATTCAATGCAATTTGATGTTGTCTACACCGTTCCAGCATCAATCACAGATTATCTAGATGGTATTTAACCAAGGCATAGACAGTCTAGTCGTCCATATATACCTGCAGGAATTTTTGAATAAAATCGTTAAATACAATGATGACTACATGAGAGAATACAGTGGGTGCATTATTCATCCCAAATGGCATGACGATATACTGGAAGCAGCCCCACTCGGTGAGGAATGTAGTATTATGGTGATCCTCCTTTGCAATATGGATCTGGTGGTATCCCAAAAATCCATCTGTGAAGGAATATACCTCCTGGACACCTATACCTTCCAGAAATTCATCTGTAAAAGGGGTCGGGAATGGATCGTGTACACATGCATCATTCAACTTCCTCAGATCGACACAAATGAGGATCTCATCGATCTTCTTATCTTGGACCACCATCAAGCTTATCCACTCTAATTATTCTAAAGGCTCAATGATCCCAGCATTGAGCATCCTATCGATCTCAGCTTTCACGCGATCCTTGTATCACAGGTTCAGCCTATATGACCTCTGGCGGACTGGTTTTGCATCTGGCTTGAGTGGAATCTTCATTTCCCCCAAGTCGTCGAGTATCCCCTTCGTCTCTGAAAATCATGTTGGAAAAAGATTCTAGAACTTGTCCAATAGATCTGTAATTTTTGCCATCGTCTCTTTGCCCCAATAGTCTCCAACATTGGAAAATGTAGGATTCTCTTCCGTCCCAATGTCAAGTTTCTGAATCCTCAATTACTGGTTCATCAAGTCCATTGGTATGTCAGGAGCTTTGACACCATAGCTTCCTTTGGACTCTGGAATATTAACATTCTGCAACTCGTCATCGTATTCAATTTCCTCGGACAAGTTGTAGCACGTCATCATGGATTGGATGGAGCAATTTACATGCGCATCAACAGTGTATGCAATAGGGATGAATTTTAGTACTACGTCGTGGATAATATGTAAAGTTTTACATAACTCAAGGTTGGCATCCTGGAAGCTAAACGTTTGCATAAAGTGAGCTGACAACTCCTCCCAAGTGGTAATGGTCCTACGCAATTCTGCTACCACATACTGAGGATCTTGGCATCTCTTCTAGAGTATAAAAAAAAGTGTGAACCCACTCATCTCTAGGCCATGATGTCCATAACGTCTGAAACTCAATCAAATGAATGGTGGGGTCATTTATTCCTGTCATATATCCTAGTATGATAGACCCCTACATTACAAAAATGGACCATCATCAATCTATGGCACTTCTCTCAGTCATGGATCATTTTTTTGTGTGTCGCCCACCATCGAGCCGGAGTAGCCTTCAGTGCTACATCAAGAGACAGTATCCTTTGCGGTTCAAACACCTTCTCTTCAAATTCTTGAAAGAACTCAGATATCCTCGGTAGTCCTTCGTAAAACTTGACAGTCTCAGTCGCAACATGTCAGAGAGACTGTGTAATCAACCCACACTTCCTGAATGATACCTCATGCAACCAGTTCTGCCAATTCTCCAGAGCATTGTCAGAGTCGGAGGATGCGGAACTTATGCTGTGCCATCCAAGTTCACCATTGATAGTAGGATGGATATAGTCCTCAGAAATGTTATAAGCATGATCCCAACTTCTCCCGACTTCATATTTTACTGGTTTGATATATCGTCGTCCTTCCTAAGGGTCCATAGGAGCAATTACCCTAACATCCTAGTTTTCAAATGTCATAACATGTTTTTTGAAGTTGATAACTGCCATGATATCATTAGCCCATCCAATTCCTAGCAGTGCGGGATAGGAACCACCATCTCCTACAACTTGTATCATGTCAAATTCAGCGCGTGTTTTCATACCTTCAATGTCGACAACCAAGTTTGAAACACGACAAATCGGCTGAACCTTCACTTGGTTTGATAAATGCAGCTGTACTGGCAACCATCTCAATGTTGGATTTCCCATCAATTGCTAGGTTTTCTTTGTCGAGATGTTTACATCTGATCCAAGGTCCAAAATGACTGATTCAACCTCATAATCTCCAATCTAGAAATTCATCCTCATCTCCTTGCCAGTCTTCCTTTTTTGCAAGGAATTCACAGTGGAATACTTCATTGTCTTATCCAGGAGGTGCAATGATGCCTTAAGATCAACAAGGGCGTCTGATTCCTTCGCCAACGATAGACAAATTTCAAAGAACTTGCGTAGGGTACCATACTATCACGATGGTCCTGCCTCTACAAATGGATCGAAAGCAAATGGCATATCAACAATTGGTAACTTACCTGGATTTCTCCTGATTTTGTTCTTTGCATCGAAGTAAGTATATTTCTTTGCCGCAATATCAAATGCGACCTTCTTCTTACCATCGAGCTGAACATGTAGCCGTGGTCCATCATCTCCAATTGTCGCACTAGCGTGAGTGATAATCCCAATGTCGGCATCCTTCATCCGCGGTTCATCCTGAATAGTGGCAACTGTTGATCCCTGGTTCAAAGGAGGGTTCTCATTCAATGGTTGATTCATCAGTTGGTTCTGTTTTTGAGGTGGGTTCTGAGTCTGAGTTTGCAGTGGGACCTGGTTCTGCAATATCGGTTGGTTATGTATTGGGAATGCAACCTGACTCTGATTCTGCGCATTCTGTAACTGAGGAATTTGTCCTGCCTTCCATTTTGCAATCAATTGAGGGAAACTTTCAACATTATGATCACTGGTTGCATATTATGTGCACTGCGCATGAGGGAACTCCCTCTGGTAATGCCCAAATATCCCAAAGGTGTAGCACTGGACTGATTCACGACCTTGTCCTCCTCTACAACCAAATCCTCCTCCTTGACCTCTGAACCCCTCATGGAATCCTCCTCAGACTCCTCCTTGCTGAAGGTGCAGTTGGGCCATTTCTTGTTGCGGTGGGTTAGGTTGCTGCTGGACATATTGTGTAGCTTGAACATATTGTTGCTGATTATACTGGAGTCGTTGTGCTTGGTTATACTGTGGTTGTACCACCATTTGTGGTTGTGGTGCGAATTGCGGCTGCGCCATAAACTGTTGTTGTGGTTGCACAAGGACAAATTGCAATGGAGGTGGTGGTGTATACAGTACCTGTGTTGCTGGTTGTACTACTTGTGTTTGTGCTTACGCTATCTGTGGGTCCTCTCCTTTCACGAAATAGGAATCATACATCCTTTCCTAGAGCAAATCATAAGCATGGAAATTTTTGTCGTCATGTCCAACTGACTGACATAGTGTATAGTACAAACTTTCTGCTTTGGTAACCATCTTCTGCATGTAATCACAATTCTCATATCGATGCCCATAGAACTGATAGACGCGACACCATGGTGCACCAGCACCACTCAACAGGTTAGGGGCTCTTGACAGCAAATAGTTCCAAAATGTTATACATGCATCCTCGGAATGTATGCTTACATGGAAATGGGTGCACCAAATATCATCGCGATATTCCTTAGCCTTTTTTATGTCTTGCAATTACAGCGTTAAATTGGCCAACTACGCTTAAATCTGATTCATTCCAACAGTGGTTTCCCCTACTAGCGATGCCTCCAATTTCATCACGATCTCCAGAGCCTCGCTTTGTGTCACAATATTTTGTTGCATCAATGGTTTCCGAATATGTGGGACAAGTGCTATTATAAACCATTCTTTATGTTGAACACCACTCATCTGAAAACTGACCCGAGCCATAAATGTCTTGAACCACTGATCAAAATCCCAAATTGTTTCATTGGGGAATTGTTTGATCTCTTTTAACTCAATTATGTACTAAGCTTCGGACTTCAACTTCTTAAATTCCTCAAATAGCCCTGTTCTGATCTCATTCAATGTTTTTGCAATACCTCCCTAAGGCACCCGTGTGAATCTCATAAACCATTCCAATGTGCGGCCCCTCAGAGAAGTGGCTAGCTGACTTTTCTTGACATCATCATCGATAGTTTGTCAAGCAGTCTAGATCACTTCACATAAGAACCAGTACAACTCTGGATCATCGGTGCCATTTCCATTGAATATTGGCAACTTCATTTCGTCTCCCGCCATTCTGGACCTTCTTCCTCTGGCTGGTGCTCTATTACTAGACTGTTGCTAACACATCAGGCAAGTCGACGTAGAATGTGCGTTCCTTCCTTGTGGTGGAGTAGAGCACAGAGGAGTAGACACGTTACTGCTGGGGTTCGATCCTGTCATTCTTTCGGGTGTATCCTGGGCCTATATGTCCTCATCGTCACAAAAGGGTCGCTTCGTCCCATGTGGTTGTTCTTCATGGTATCGCACTTCGACTTCAGTAGGACCTTCTCCCGTCCTCTACCTCTTTTCTCAAAACCTTGCTCCTCCCCTCATAAAACCACTTATTTCTTCGATGACCTTTACATTATTGCCAGAACTCAAGCCCATCTACCCCTTACTTCCTTATGCATTTCCCCCCCTTTCTTTCATAGTTCCTACATGCCCCACACACCAGATTCCAATACTCTTGGTCCATCTTTAGGATACCCTTTTCACAGACTAGTTGCTTAATCGATAGTTGTAGCGACAATAAGAACCTTCCACGAGGTCCACTGAAAAACTCCCTTTCCGCTTTGCTGAAAGATTTATTAGTATCAACAGCAAACTCAGTGATGTATCCTTCTAAGATACTATCCAACCATACCTCAACTGCCCACAATGCCTTGTTACTAGTTTCTTACAACGCATAAATTAATTCTGGGGTTCAGGACGTCGGCTCTCCTCCTTGAAAGTTTGTCCTCTGCTTAGAAAACTTTGTCAACCATCCATGAAAGAGCTTAGGGAATTCACAAAAGAACCATTCACGAGGACCTTCATGGATATACCTATCCAACTAGTGGACCATTGATAGCTTAGGATTCTAATTTTCAGCTTCAGCAAACGCCCACAACTTCAGATCAAACCATCCCTCGATCTCTGATCAAGTCAGATGCCAGAACATATCCCCCTCCTATTTGTAACTCAGTCCCGACAATAGAACCATTTGTTGGTGAAACCCACCAACAAAGCTTCATCAACAGGGGTTCCCACTCTGTCGATGCCCTGTAGCATAATCTCCCTAAGCACTGACCCAGACAGGTTTTACCCTGCCCAGCAACATCTGTGAAGCAGATGAGGTCTCACCCGAGGCATTCATGGGAGAGATGTCAGAACCAAGTTTCTGACAGTGGGAGAGCAGGATATGGGGATCTAATGGAGGGAGATCATAGCTTATGCGACTATCATACAGTATCAAAATATCACAGCATTATTCATGGAACATCATAACGCATCAAACAGTTACAGAAACATAGATTGCATCAACTTAAAACCAACAATCGCATAGCAGGAAGAAACTGAATCATATCTATATCATGTCATTGTAACAAAACAGAGTCGTAGCATCGTAACAGATCTATAACAACAGACAATAATTGCATCATATATTAACCTTGCACAAATATTCCACATTGCACAATCCTTCTCCAAGACTAGAGACTACATACATCAGAAAGAAGCCTGGATAAAATCACAATCAAAACAAAAAAGTCTCCATAAAACAAGTTGCACCAGATCTTATCCCTTGCTACCGTGCATGCGATCACATACAATTGTTAACAACTGCTCACACATAACATCTGAATCCTCTATGACTCCTCAAAATGGATCTATAAATAGGCTTATGCCTTTACATCAAGGTTCCACTAATAACTGACTTCTAACTGCTACTGACCTATTGCAACAAAACTTGGTCAAAATATACATAAAATATTCAAAAAGCAGTTATTTTCCCGCTTAGCACGCTGATTTTCTCTTACACGGTACCATGTGAGCTTGCACAACTGCCGTGACACTACACAACTCACTCCCTCCAACCCCTTACCAACAATTGGCCATTTGTTGGTTTTGATTAGTGACCAAGGTTTTCATCATTTTCACTATCTCTTCTAATTTAATAGCCTTGGCCTTGGTCTCTTTGTTGTGAGAAGAGTTTCCTCGGGTGTATCCAAGTATGTTAGGTTTACCGGATGACTGCATGTTTGTTTCAATTTTCTCGACAAGGATCTAGGAAGCTTTAAGATCGGCAAGTTCTTTATCTCTCAACTGGTACCTTAAGTCACCTGTGAAGGATTCAATGTAGTATATGAGGATAGAAGCATTATTTGGCTTGATGTCTTCATGAATATCCGCAACCACACACCTAATTTTATTGTTGAATTCCTCCATGGTTTCATTCTCCATCTTCTTGATGTTGTGGAGGGAAGCAAGTTGATGTCTAGGTTCCTTCTTTTATCCCCACTTCTCCCTAAAACCATCTAGGAAGTCCTTAAGGGTTGCATATGAAATGTTTTCCAAGTCAAGTTACCATTCTCCAGACTCTTCTTCTAGGGATAAAGCAAACAACCTCATCTTGACATCATCATGATCATTGGTCGCATTAATGAAATAAGAGACTAGGTGCTTTTCAAATTTCCGTAGGTGGGACTTGGCAGTGATGGATTTTTTTCCTTGGAAGGTAGGAATTTTCTTGATAGCATCACCCGGGATAGCATGAGGAGCACCTGCTATCTGAGAAAAGTCAAGGGGTTTGAAAAAATCAGACTTTAAGTTAGATGGTTGAGTGTGACTCTCTTCAAATATGTGATGGATATCTGAGAGGGATTGGTCTCCTAAATATTCAAGGATTCTACGAAAAGTCTACCTATTCAACCTTTCTCTAATAAACCTTTCAGGATCAGGGAGAGGATTGAATAATCGTTTGGGGTTCCTTCAAGTAGAAATCCTTGGAGGGGTATTAGACAGTGGAGTCACCAGAGGGATCAAGTTTTAAATTTGTGTTTTAAAGACAAGATCAATCAAATTTTTATCTTTTTAGTTCTTTAGGAAAAATTTAAGCTAAGTCGTACTTGGAAATAAAAATATTTATTCCCAACAACGGTGCCAAAATATGTTGCCTCCTTTCACACACCTATGGGGGAACGTGGAAGAAATATTCAAGCCACTTGGTGTTCCCTTGGGGGAAATTCTCGAGTCAAGGTTGTCACCTTTTTCTTGACTCCTCTGTTTAGGAAAACTCCTAACAAAGCCAAGGGGGGTAGACCCTACAAGTTACTAAGGCTAGTTACTTATATGATTAATTTTTTTAGGAGTTTTGATTTAACAATTTTAAACAACATATAACATGATGATATAATAAAAAAATAAGCACGATACAACACCCTATCACATATAGATTGAAAGAAATAAATAGTTGACCAGTGCCTTAAATGGAGCCGAAAATAATTAAGAGTGCTTACAAGTGCTGGAGTGAATGTTGTGCAATTGTACCTTGGTACGTTTTTAATTAATGTGAAAAAATGAGTGAATTAAATTAGGCGGGGGGGGGGGACTCCAGGTATACCCTGGGGGTACTTGGAGTATGTCCAAAAGTAACAACCACTAAGGCTACCCGCAAGGAATGTGTGGGATGGATGGAGTCTCTGAGACTATGTTCGTAATACACCCGCTAGGATGTAACAGAGATCGGTGCCTCGAGGTCAGTGTCCAGTAGTTCCCACTTCCTTTGGGTATTTTGGCACCGTTTAAGATTTAATTGAGGTGTTGGATTTTCACCTACGGTGGTTAATTAGGAAATTGAATCCTAATTATTCTAGTCACTCGCGTTGCTTATTCAGCTTGACTGATTGGACAAACTGCAGCCAAGTATAGAGCATACACACCGGATTCTTGTAAATTTTAGTAAATTTTAAAGAGCATTTTCGTGTTAAAAAAAACACTACGGGAATCTCTTTAGGTCCAAGTGGAACTCAATTGGGAAATCAAGGAGGGGTTAATTTTACTGTTTGCTTGTGAAAAGTAACAATGAAAATAGAAGAAAAAACACACACCACAGGTTTTCTAATTAATCCTACCACGATCCTCTTTCACCTTTAGGTTCAATCAGGATTCGTGGGGTGAGTATTAGTATAATTTGATTTCAAAATATGGAATAATGACAAATATGATCAAAGTATTGTTAGATTTTTATCATTCAAGCTAGCATTAACTTAGGATCTTAACTAAGAGAATAACAAGAACAACAACCAAACACATAAGACAATGAACACAAAGATTTTCCTCGGGGAAACCATAAAAGAGAAAACCCCACAACTTCCTCAGAGATAGAATCAACACCAATAGCAAAGCCCCAAAAATAGTAAGATGATTTCCCGACAGCAGTAGCCTCTTTCTCTCTAGCCCCAATAACTTCTTCTTCCTCAGCTATGCGCTACAACTGAGTGTGAGTGAGTGTGTGATAAATAGAGAGGCTCACTCTCTATTTATATTAATTCCCGACTTGACAATGAATCACTAGGGTCGAATTCTCTATGAGAGTCTCATAACCCTAGTGCCTCGAAACTACGGGGAATTTAACCCTTGAACAATAGGAGGGTTACCCACAATGACTTGACATGACTTGTTTACATTATAGATCCTCCCGATAGGAACATCGGGGCATGACATGACTCAAATACATTACAAACACTTCCTGGAATAAACATTGGGGTACAAGACATAAGATATACAAGTGAATACATTCTGAAGTTACAAATACATCAACACTCCCTGTTAACTAGGAAGGTATTCTTTCAACACAATTTTCAACACTGGTCTTCTTCTCTGTATCGACTGGATCATCTCATCATCTTCATCTTCAAGTTATCTTCATCTTCAAGTCTTCTTCATCTTCAAGTCATCTTCATCTTCAAGTCTTCTTCATCTTCAAGTCTTCTTTGTCTTCAAGTCTTCTTCTTCTTCAAGTCATCTTCGTCTTCAAGTCTTCTTCATCTTCAATTCTTCTTCATCATGGGATCTGGATCATCACTCGATATGGATCACCACTGTGGGATCATCATCACTATATCATCATCAAATATGGATCATCACTTGATTTGGATCATTATCAAGTATGGATAATCATCACATCTAGATCATCACTTAATCTAGATCATCATCAAGTCTGGATCATCATCATCAGTGCTATCTCAGAATGGTGCTATCTCTCAACTCTTCTCATCACAGGAAGTTCTATAGATCCATCCCTTTTTCATGCTAGTTGTATGCCTACCCTTCATGTAGGTCTTCAACACTTATATCTGACCCTAAGTTAGAATGGCCCGCCCAGCTCTTACATCTGACCTCATCTTGTCGGAAAGGCCCAGCACTCACATCGCGCTAGAATGGCTCAACACTTATATCCGACCATGTGTGAACACACCACATCGGAAGGGATCTACACTTACATCCAACCATGTTCGAAAACATCACATCAGAAGGGCTCTACACTTACATCCGGCCATGTTCAAAAACATTGCATCGGAAGGGCTCTGCACTTACATTCGACCATGTGCAAACACACCACATTGAAAGGGATCTCAGTCCCAGACTGAGCATACCTAGTAACTGAACAAGTGCCTCCATTCTCCTAGATAATGGAAACTTAGCACCAAGATGAGTATTCCTGGTAACTGACCAGGTGCCTCCATTCCAAGAATGGAATTCATCACTTATATCTGATCATGTAGGAACCAATCCTATAGTCACATCAGAATGGCCCAGCACTCACATATGACATGGAAGGAACCAAATGCTCTCACCATGACAGAATGGCTCTAGGTCTCATCATTTCCCCTTGGAGGGAACCTCGATCTGGAGAACACCAAGATTCTCCCTGAAGTACTCAAACTTCACTTTGGCCAATGGCTTTGTCAACACATTAGCTATCTGTTCTTTTGTTGCAACATACTAGAGCTTCACTACTCCTCTCCGCACCATATCCATGATATAGTGATACTTGATCTTGATATGCTTCAACTTGTCATGGAACATCGGGTTCTCCGACAACTTCACACAACTCTAGTTGTCGCAATATATACAAGCAGCATCCATCTAGAGGTCAAATAAATTAGACAGTAACTTTCTCAGCCACACTGCCTCACAACTAGCTAAATAAGCTGCGACATTTTCTGCTTCAGCTATACTCAATGCCACACAGGACTGCTTCCTGCTAAACCAAGAGATCATACCTGATCCCATACTGAAGCAGCATCCTAAAGTGCTCTTCCTATCGATGGCACTACCTACTCAATATGAATCAACATAACCCTCTAGGCTAATATTTTGATTTTCCTCGTACTTGATCCCATAATCAACTGTACCCTTTAGGTACCTCAGAATATGCTTTCCAGCAATCAGGAACTGGCTCAAGGTGTTAATATAAAAGAAAATATCTGGTCTCATGTTCATCAGGTACGTTAAGGACCCAATCATTTGACGATACATCATAGCATCAACCGCTTCTGATGAAGCATCACTCTATAGCTTCATGCTCGATGCCATAGGTGTGGTTATGGCCTTGCAGTCCATCATCCCAAATATCTTTAGAATCTCTACCGCATACTTCCCTTGTCCAAGGAAGATTCCATCTACATTCTGCCACACCTCCATGCCTAGAAAATAGTGCATCATACCCAAGTCTTTCATTTTAAACTCGGTAGCAAGCTTCCTCTTCGTATCAGCAATCAACCCATCCATACCTGTTACAAACAAATCATCTACATACAATAGGAGTATCATTGGGTTACCATCTTCAACCTTGTAGTAAAGGTTGGAATCTGCTTTACTCTTGGTAAATCCCAAACTGGATAGAAATCCATCAATTCTTCCATACCATGTCCTAGGTGCCTATTTCAAACCATACAGGGCTTTCTTCAATTTACACACATGAGACTCTCTGTCACGTGTCACAAAACCGAGTGGCTGCTCCACATACAATTCCTCTTCTACTACACCATTCAAGAAAGCAGTCTTGACATCCACCTAGTGTATCTTCCATTTCATCACTGCAACCAGATCAAGTACTAATTTGATGGAAGTGTATCTGGCTACAGGTGCAAAATTTTCCTCATAATCTATTCCTTCTTTCTGGGAGAATCCACGAGCCACGAATCTTTCCTTATATTTTTCTATGCCGCCATCTGTAGCATGCTTGATCTTGTAGATCCTTTTGGAAGTTACGATTGACTTCCCTTCTGGTCTTGGGAAAATATCCCAAACATCATTCTTCATGATCGATTGATACTCTTCGATCATACCATCCTTCCATTCTTTCCTTTCTACCACTTCTTCATAGTTGGAAGGTTCTTTATCAATAATGTCACATAGCAATGCTACATAATTGGAGTAGGACCTAGTTCTATTTCTTCCTCTATGTATTTCTTCTGAAGCTCCATATATTTCTGCACCTTGTATAATTTCACGTACCCAATCAATTTTCCTCTTGTGAGGATTCTTATCCTGAGGTGGATCCACAGGTTCTTGAGGTTATTCTAATTTTTTAACCTCTTATTGAATTTCTTCGTTCATGGCTATATCATGAATTATGGGTGCTTTTGTTTCTTCAGGTTCTTCAGCCAGTCTCTTCCTGGATTTGATGTAGGCTGAATCTTCATCAAATGTTATATCTCTGCTAATTTCAATCTTCTTGAATCCTAGGAAGTATATTCTATAAGCCTTCGAGCTTTCAGAGTATCCCACAAATATACCCCTCTTTCCTGAAGGATCTAACTTCGTCCTCTTTTCTTTTGGAATGTGTATGTATACAGGACAGCCAAATATTTTGAGATGGCTGACTTCTGGTTTCTTGTCAGAGAAGACTTCTTCAGGTGTCTTGTTCTTGAGTACTCTATGTGGAGTATGGTTCTATACGTATACCATTGTTCTGGCAGCTTCTGCCCATAGATGCATGGGAAGATCTTGATCATGAAACATGGCCCTTGCTTCTTCCATGATCATTCTATTCTTTCTTCGTACAATCCCATTCTATTGTGGATTATATGGAGTGGATAACTCCCTCTTAATCCCCGAGTCTTTGCATAGCTCTTTAAATTCATTTGATGTGAATTCTCTGCCATTATCTGATCGAAAGGTCTTGATCTTCTTTTCTGTGTGATTCTCGATCAAGTCTTTGAATTCCTTGAACTTGCCGAATACTTCATCTTTGGTCTTCATAAAGTATATCCATGCCTTTCTAGAAAAATCATCAATAAAAGAAACATAGTATACATACCCGCTTAGTGAACTAGATGACATTGGACCACATACATCGGAGTGGATGATTTCCAAAATTCCTTTTTCCTTGCTCTCGCTACTTGGAAATGTCTTCTTTGTGTTCTTCCCTTTCGCACATCCTTTGCATACACCTTCATGTTTTGTCTGCATTTCTAGGAGACCTTCAACAACTTTGCTTGCAAGTGGTAGTGCTCTGTAATGCACATGTGCAAGCCTTCTATGCCAAAGCTCATTTGGTTCTACCGAGTCATGAACCAAAGCTTGTTCTAGCTAGCCCTTCAATTTGTATAGTCCTCCTTCTTGTTCCCCAATCACTACTGCATCATAGAAAGACTTTCCCTTTGGCCACAAGAGGACTTGGCCATCTACAAATGCAACCTTCGTTCCTTTTGCATCCAATGCAGATATGGAGAGGAGGTTCTTCTTTAGTCAAAGTACAAACAATACATCTTGATAGACTTTCCAGAGTCTAGCTTGTATGAGGATTCACCACTACCTTTTATTGGATACTGGTAGTCATCTCCGAGTTTCACCTTGTGAGGTGATTCATGTTTAGATAGTTTCACAAATAATTCCTTGAATCTTGTCATATGCTTGGAAGCACCACTGTCTATAAGCCAATAATTGCTGCCATGTGTGATAGTTCCTGTGAGAGCAGAAATCAGAACATATTCTTCATCACTTGAAGAATCATCATTGTCTTGTCTATTTCTCTTTGTGGAAGGTTCACCATCCTCTACAGCATGAGCATGATGTCTTCTCTTATTTCCCTTCTTCTTGTGAGAGATACTTTTGTTTCTAGGACAATATCTAGCAAAGTGTCCTGTTTCATCACATGTATAGCAAATGTACTTAGACATATCTCTAGGCTTTCTAAAGTTACTCCTTTGGTGAGAGTGCTTACCTCTGTGGTGGTTAGATCCGGTTTTCTTGGATTGTACTGTGAGAGCTTGATCTTCACTTCCCATCTTTTTTTCTCAAGCTGCTATTTGAGCTTCTTCTTGAGAGCGTTATTCCCATAGTCTTCTTAACTTGACTAACTTCTTTTTGGCACGGATCCCTTGAATGAAAGATTCACATGTCCTAGGGAAACCATTCAAGGTGGTCATTACAATCTCTTCATTCTCCACTTCTTCATCTACTACTTCAAGTTGTTCTTTGATCTGGGAGACCCTTGTGAAGTATGACCATATGGTCTCCGCATTCTGGATATTCACATTCTTCAACCGGTTCCTCGAGGTCATCTTCCGGTTTATGTTCTTTCCTTCAAACAGTTTGGTTAGGGAATCAAACATAGATTTAGGTGTCTTTAGGGAGGACACCTGTGGTATGAGGTGATCCTTGATTGAATCAGAAATAATCCTCTTAGCCATAACCAACTTCTTCTTTTGTAAGGCCTTAGCCTCATCTCCCTCTGGAACTAGAATCTCCTCATTGATGTAGGAGTCCAATTCATTTTCTTGTAGGACCAGGGAGATCCTATACTTCTAGGCTTGGAAGTTATCAGCTCCCTCAAGATTTTCATCAAGCTTGGTATGATGAGACATATTAACTGAGAACCTCAAATGGAAATAAAAAAGATTTAGATATTACTAGGTTAAGATGTCGAATCTGGATCTGGAGCTGAATTTCTGCAGTGTTGGTTCAGGAGTAGATTAGGGTTTGACTTTCCCAGAGTTCTATCCAACCAAAAGCTTTGATCTTGATCTCTAAACTTCGATTTTGAGGAGGATATAAATCCAGGCCTAGGCTCACTCAAAAATTCCACTTCTATGGAAAGCCCTAATTTTTGGCAACAATGTCGGGTCAAAAACTAAAAATGCTCAGAATCAATTTCTTCTTCGATAGAAAAATGCACCCTAGAGAGGAGGGTCAGCCCAACCTTCTTTTGCTGAAAATTCGTGGAGAGAGATCCAAAAAGTAGGAAGCCCTAGTTTCTACAGCTACACAATGTCTTCTTCTCAGGTTAGCTCTAATACCATGTTATATTTTTATCATTTAAGCTAGCGTTAACTTAGTATCTTAATTGAGACAATAACAAGCACAGCAATCAAACACATAAGACAATGAACACTAATATTTTCCTAGAGGAAAACATAAAGGAGAAAACCCTGCAACTTCCTTAGAGATAGAATCAGCACCAATAGCAAAGCCCAAAATATAGTAAGATGATTTCCCGACAGTAGTAGCCACTTTCTCTCTATCCCCAGCAACTTCTTCTTCCTCAGCTATGCGCTAAAAATGAGTGTGAGTGAGTGTGTGATAAATAGAGAGGCTCACTCTCTATTTATACTAATTCCTGACTTGACAATGACTCACTAGGGCCTACTTCTCTAGGAGAGTCTAATAACCCTAGTTCCCCAGAACTGTGGGGACTTTAACCCTTAAACAATAGGAGGGTTACCCACAATGACTTGACATGACTTGTTTACATTATAGATCCTTTCGATAGGAACATCGGGGCATGACATGACTCAAATACATTACAAACACTTCCCGAAATAAACATCGAGGTACAAGACATAAGATATACAAGTGAATACATTTTGAAGTTACAAATACATCAACAAGTATACAATCCTGCACAACAAGACTAAGCTATAGCAAAAAACGGGAAAAAATGCAAAAAAGTGAAATGGACATGGATCCCCCCCAGGGGGGATGGGGAGTGGGCTCGAAAGAGCCTACTCGAAGTGATTCTTTATTATTAAAGGTTACAATATCAAAAAACCAACTGCACTTTGGTCCTTGTTATCTGGGATCCAAAGGCTTACAACAATCCTTCAACAAGCCTAGCAGTGGGGGAATCCTTCAGGAAGATCCAATTCGCCCAACAGTCAAAAAACAGGAAAAGTCTCCTTCTCTTTTTTGTTAAATATGCTAAAAAACAGCCAGATATTAAAATAAAATGTGCCCAAAAAAACTTTAAAATTGTTTTGGGTCACCACACTAATTACCAAAAAAAAGACTAAGTTAAAAATTGTTAAAAAGGAACAATTTAGTTTTGCAAAAAAGGAACGGATCTTGGTTTGCCTTTTGGGAAGCCAATATGACACGCACTTTATTGCAGAATTTAAATCTTTAAAGACCAAAAAAAAAACTACCTTATGAGCAAGCTTTAGATCTATGATTTAGGTACTTAGAAAAAGGAATTTCTTCCCCTAGATCTATCTTTAAAATATGATATTCTTTATGAAATTTCAAATCTAAGAAACAAGACTCTTAGGAACTAGATCTAACAATGTATAAGCAATTTTTAGAAGTAGATATGATCATAAGAGGATGAACAAGTAACTAGAATATTGATTTTAATAAAATGGAGGAAGAGAAGGGGGAAGGCCTGTTGCTGGATAGATCTGCAAGGGAAACTTATTAGTGGAATGAAGAGGGGAAATGCCTCCACAAAAAATGTTGGATGTACAGTGGATTCAAACTAGATCCACATCTCATCCAATCCTTTCCACCTAAAAGTTAAGCACAAAACCTTATGAGATCTGGATATATATATATGAAAAAAAGAGACAAGAATTACATGCAAATAAGCTTAATAAGCATGTATAATCTAGATCTTCAAACACATATACTATGAGATACAGAAAAAAAACAAGTAATCTTACTTTCCCAACTACACTCATATTGATTCAGCTAAATCATTCAATCCAGACAAGGTTCAAATGCAGAAATTGAGAGGAAAATCAGCAACATCAATAGCCGCAAGACAATGCTTATTCCACACACATGAGAGCATTACACCATTTAGCCTCCAAAGCTTCTTTATTCCAACAATGAAAATATTACAACAGTATTACAATAGCAAGCCTATTCTTTCCAACTCAAACTAGCTTCAAGAAGGGAATGGCAACTTCAATTTATAGCCAGACTGGCCAAGAGGGGCGCACGCCTGACTGAAGGAGAGACTACAGCTGATGGAGAGTTAAGCCAAGCCTAATCTGATGATGAACTAACTCTAACTGGACTAGAAGTACAAATTGGAGGGACACCTCACTCAGTGAACTGACCCACCCATCAAACAACTTCCAAATTGATCCACATGTGTGGAAGAGAGAGAAAGAGGATGCAACGCTTAGACCTGCATGAGCCAGTTAAGCTCCTCTTCAGCCCTGCTCGATGCCCTTAGTCAAGGAATGATAACTCCTAGTCAATCTGAAGTTGATGAGATTGATTTCAATCAAATTGACGCAAATCTCACTGATTTAGGAAAGTTGGATTTGCTCCATTATGTAATTAATTTTTAATTAAATTAATTAATATTTGATTTTTTGGATTTTCTTACTACAGTGATGGAAAAATCACTCAAAATTTAGGACAAGTGGGTTTATGGGTTTATCGGGTGCTCCGAGTTAGAAAATGAGCACCCCCATGACTGGAACTGACTTTTAACACACTTTTATTACAAGACCAATTTTTCCATTTAGACTATTAAAAAATAGCCCAAGTTTTCTGGAAAAAATAAATTAAAAAATTAAAAAAAACAAAACCTAGGGGGACTTAGCACATGTTCATATGACTCGACCAAAATTCCTAGCATGTTTAAAATTCAACACACATACTCTAATAACCTCAATATGCCTAAATGTCAAGTCGACCACCCCAACTTTGGAGGTATTGAATGAAAAACTCATAAATTATCAGTCGTTTATTCAACAACCAATAATAACCAAGGGAAAAAAACACTCTGGGATGATCGGATTGAAAAATGAGTCCATGAGACCGAGTCTTTTACATAGACTACCATGATAGAACATTTTATTACAACTCCCCTAAGGGGGTATGAACATGTGGTAGATAAAAAAAACACTTTTGAGAAGTAAGTCTGAAGGTCTTCTGAAGTCCGAACAAATCATCTTTGTCTGGTTCGCCAGGCTCACTTGATAACACCGAATAAGTATGACTTAATAGGTAACACCAGCACTAGAGAAGTTTCCATATGCTGGTTTGGACTTTTGAGGTGACAATGAACTTGTCCTCCCTCCTAGAGGGGTATGGGGAGCATTAGGTATTTTGGTTTTTCAAATTTTTAA
Organism: Pseudotsuga menziesii; assembly: GCA_001517045.1. Taxonomy (NCBI): domain Eukaryota; kingdom Viridiplantae; phylum Streptophyta; class Pinopsida; order Pinales; family Pinaceae; genus Pseudotsuga; species Pseudotsuga menziesii. The sequence goes on from LPNX010973115.1 coordinate 267,761, forward strand.
ATTTTTATGAATTTTTATCATAAAGATATATACATATGTATAAGAGTTTTTAATCCATTTAATGTTTGAAAATGCATTTATTGGACCTATCCACTCTGAAGGACATCCTAGGATGTATGTATGACTGGTGATAGGAGAATATCAAGGTTTCATGCGAGTACTTGAGGGGAAGCTAGCCAGGCTTACCCACAGTGTCCCAACCATTCGTATTGAGCACATCCCTTCCATTATGCAGGAACTTGTTGTTGGTATTCCACCTATCTGGATATGCCTTATGAGAAGGGTATCCAGGGCTGTACTTGTCTACATAGAGGCCGCTGAGGCTACTGTAGCTAAAGAAGATGAGGAGGCTCGCGATCACGGTAACCAGGGAGATCAAGATGACCAGGGTGGTCAAGATTAGGTCTAGGGGAATTTTATGGATTGCGGTCCATTTTTTGTATATTTATACAGTTATGACTGGATCTGAGGATCAAGAACTCAACCTATCTATATGGATACATATTTACACACACACACACACACACACACACATATATATATATATTACAGGTTTATTTACATGAGTTTACAATGTATTTGTTATGTATTTTTATGAAATGTGTGTTAAGTGCCAATCTAAGATATAATTTGCATATGCATCAGTTAATGAATTTTGATTTCTTGGAATATGATTAAATGTAATATAATCAAAATTTCTTTCTAATAACCTAACTTGCAAAAACTAACATAATAAAATAGGGCTTCACACTTGACAAGCTCGATTGAGTTGGGAAACCACCAGTTGATATTCAAGTCTAGCTTCGAACTGGGTGATGCCACGTGACAAAGCATCCCATAAAATCTCAATGACGGTCCTGTATTCAGCCACATTATTGGTAGCAGGACATAGGAAAGAGCCTCCAGAGGAAACTAGCTATATTCAAGTCTAGCTTCGAACTGGGTGATGCCACGTGACAAAGCATCCCATAAAATCTCAATGACGGTCCTGTATTCAGCCACATTATTGGTAGCAGGACATAGGAAAGAGCCTCCAGAGGAAACTAGCTATCCTGAGGGTGAGTAAATAACCCATGTGGTTGAAGCTAGGTTGAAAGTGTGACGACTAGTGCCATCTGCAAAACCTACGAACCACTTGGAAGACATCTGTAACAACCAACATATGATATAAGAACACAAACTGGCTAGCTATTGTACATAAAATTACATACAATGAAACTTCAAGAAAAAGTGCTAAGCCTAAGCATAGTACTTCTTTAGGTAGAGCCCATTTCTAGACTCACGCAGCTTATTCCCTTCGAAATCAGTTAATTCATATGCCCTTTTCTTCAAAACTTTTGACAGGCTATAGGGTCCTAACCACATAGACCTAAATTTCACTACCCCTAGGGGTTCTTTGTCTTGGTCCCAGAGCAAGACAAGTTCCCCTTCAGAAAAAATCCTAGTTTTGACCAATTTATCATATTGATTTTTCACCCTATTTTTATGAGCATCGTTTGTAGTCAATGCATCTCTACATTGTTCATCTAGATGCTCTAAATGTAGAAAATGTTCTTCTAGTTCAGTCGTGTCAGGTAACACATGAATGGCAATTTTTAAAGATGGGATTTCACATACAACTGGGGTTACTGCTTCCACTCCATGAACGAGTTGGAAAGGTGAGAACTCCGTGGTAGTTTTCACATTGGTTCGATAAGCCCAAAGTGAAGGATACAGCATGATGTGCCAATTTGACTGGGTTGTGTTGATAATATGCTTGAGAATAGTCTTCAAGGTCTTATTGACTACCTAGAATTGACCATTCTCTTGCGGGTATAAAGAAGACGAATGTTCTTGTTTAAACCCTAGCATAGTAGCCAATTCAGTCATCACGTTGTTTTGGAAATGACTGCCATGTTCAGTGATGATCTATTTAGGAATAAAGAAACGTGCGATAATCTGGTTGAAAATGAAAAAAGCTATAGTTTCCCCATCAACTTTGAAGGTGGGCATAGCCTCTGCCCACTTTGTAAAGTAATCCACAACAACAATGATGTATTTGTGCCCCCCACCTGAAACTGGGTTGCACGTCACGTAATCTATCCCCCACTTGGTGAAGGGGCCCACTACGATGACAAGAAATAGTGGAGTAGGATGCGAACACATCTTTCTAGTGTAAAGCTGACAAGGATGTCAGTGCTTCACGGCTTCCACACAATCTTTAAATATCATGGGCCAAAAATAAACATTGTGCAAAATCTTCTAGACCATTGTTAACCCAGATAAATGAACCCCACATGCTCCACTATGGGCATCATTTAGGACACTCTCGGCCTCTTCGTTGGTGAGGCATTGACGCAAAACAGAGTCTACCCCTCTACAGTATAAAGTATCCCCGATGATGAGGTAGTTTTTTGCATCTAAGCATAATTTGCATCGTTCTTCCCGTGAAAAGGTTGTAGGACACTTCAGATTCTGGAGATAGACATGTATATCTCCATACCAAGGGTCAGAGGTGGAAATCAAGAAAATGTGCTCATCTGGGAATGAGTCTTCTTCAATTGCTACATATTCTTCAACTGGAAATTCTGCGATAAGCTCTGCAAAAACTAAGTATTTTTTCGATTTGGCAGATGGAAAATCCAAGTCAAACTCCTGGAGAATGACTATCCATTTGTTAAATTTTCCTCCAACTATGCATCGGGACAAGACATATTGGAAAGGATTAACATCCACCACTACTATTGTAGTCCTTGGTAAGATGTAGTGATGTAACCTATGAATAGCATACATAGCTGCTAAAGCCAAATTTTCAACGTGGGAGTACCTAAGTTCAAGGCTAGCTAAAGAACGGATAAGATAATAGATGACATGCACTTGGATTTTATTATCCTCCTGAACTAGAACTACCCCAATGTTCGACTCGGATGCGGCCAGACACAATATAAAATCATGAGAGTGATCTGGTGGACGCAATAAAGGGGCCGGCAACAAATCTTTTTTTAATGCGTCGAACACAAGTTGTGTGGTTTCATCCCATACAAATGGGGTGTCCTGCTTCAACAAGTGCATGAAACCTTTGGTGATCTTGGCATAATTAATGATAAAACGTTGAATAAAGTTAGACTTTCCTTACAGGCTCTGAAGTTTCCTGATATAATGAGGAGGAGGAAGATTTACAATGGCCTCAAATTTCAAAGAATCCACTTGAATACCTTTGTTAGAAACAATGAACCCGAGTGGCCTACCTGACTCGACACAGAAAACACACTTGTGGGGATTCAAGCATATTTTTTAATGCCTGCATCGTTCAAAATTAAGCACAAGTGATCTGGATGATAGATCCTCTTAGGGTTCAACAATAGACTTGTTGTCATGGAAGGAAAAATTCATTGCCTATTGAAAGTAGCCCCTACATTTTTCAATCCAAAAGTATTTTTCTTGTACGCAAATGTACCCCAAGGATAGATGAAATTGATTTTATGTTGGTCTTTTGGCTTGATTTGAATCTGATTATACCCAGAGAAACCATTTATAAATGAAAAAACCTCACTCCCCACACAAGCATCAATTATTTGATTTATGAATGGTGTGGGGTAGTTGTCCTTAGGACAAGATTTATTTAAATCAAAAAATTCAATACACACACGTATCGTCCCTTGCTTTTTATCGATAGAAACAGGATTGGATACCCATTTCGTCAAAGCTATCGGGTAAATAAAACCATATTTCAGCAACTTTTCAACTTCAGCCTTAACAGCAACCGCTTTACGTGGATTGATATATCTAAGTTTTTGTCAAACTGGTTTGGCATTAGGATAGGTTCGGATTTCATGTTCGACTATCGATGGATCTATTCCTGACATCTCCTCATATGACCAGGAAAACACATCGCGAAACTCCTTAAATAAGGCCATATAGATAGAAATCTCCTCCGAAGAGCAGTTTGCACCAATATATACATTTTCCACAACATTGGGGTTTGCAAAGGTGTTGATAGGGATAGTAATGGAAATTTTTTCCATATTTCCCTCAACAAAGATTCCCTCCCTTGGTAAGAGATTGATTGGTATATCAGCATCACCTGCCAGTCTCACATGGAACTCTTGATTTTCAATCCTGCTTAACTCTCGAAGAAAGTAGGATCTATGATGAATATATTCACAGATCTTATCTCGCCTGCTCATAGCTTCCAAAATGGATTCGTCTGAAGGAAAAACCATGTCTAAGAAATCATCGGTATACAAAGAGTTCTCTTCCCAAGAAGGAAAATAGGCTTCTTTCGGATCCTTTGAGACTGTAGGAGGAACCAAAATGGGATCAACAGTGGTGTTAATGATAGCTTGATAAGCTACTTCCACTGCCGATAAGGGCACTTTAGGTTCGTAATTGGAAGGAAGAACCCAAGGATCTGTTCTATCGACAACCATTGGTAGAACCTAAGTAATTTATAGGGGCTGGGATATCGAATGTGCCCATTAATGATGAATACATTCCATCCCATAAGCTCTCTAAAGCAGGTTTGACCTAATCAACCAATGGCACGGTGGACTCATTAGTTTCCATACATCCCTTCCAAGTGAAACTGAGTTGGTCTACAGTAACCAACTTCCCTTCGTGCGGAAAAACTACCACTCAAAGAAAGGCTGATGCAATTGCACACATATCATAAGTCCAACTTCTCCCCAGAAGTATGTTATAATCCAATGGTGCATCAATTACCTCCACTTGAATAGAGACTTCCTTCCCTACCAACTTAATCTCAAAATCTGGTAAGATACCATGTGGAAAAAAAGACCTTCCTTCAAAAGTAGTAAGTAGGGTGTTCGATGGAACTATCTCTAGAGATCCAAGAGCCTTCTAGCAAGATAAGGACATGACACATGTGGAAGCACCTTCATCAACAACTAACCTTCCAATGGTTTTTCCACTATTGATGACATCTATTGAAAAATCCATATGATACAATAGGTGAATTTTGACATTAGACAAATTAAACTTCGCCATAAGGCTCGATGAATCCATACTACCTAAGGCTTCTAAGAGTGCATCTCATTGCGCGGGACAACTCTGTAGCACCTCCAAAGTTAACATCGCACAAGCAGTTTGGGTTCAACTACAAATTAATTGGTTGCATCCCTAGCATTAGGATTGTGCAATTCATTCTTGAAGACACCTTTTAGTATCTTAGGCATAGGTTCGACAGGTTTCTTAATTGTGAGAGGGTTAGAAGTTTTTCCTATAGACTTACCCTTCTCAAGAGCCCCCATCTCATAGTTCTTGTTTCTAGTCTGGAGTAGTGTCTTAGATCGAACCATGTTGATATAATTTTGGTCAGGGGCATTAGCAGTTCCCCGTACTACATTAGAAACTAAAGCTGCATTCTGTCCTTGGGGAAACGAATCCTTTAGGATAGCCGGTTGTTGATTTTTGAGCAGCTTCTAAGCTTGATCTATAAGAGGGAATTGATGGGTCTGGTGATCTTCCTGGCACAACTTACAGGGAAATTTCACCTTCTTCTTCTCATTTTTCCCCCCATCAGCATTATTTGTGGGTTTTGGATTTTTTTGGTTTCCCTCACCTTTATCCCCCTTTTTCTTTTTCCCACCAGGCTGCTGATTTCCCTTTTGGGAGGATTGAGCAAAAACATTTGCATTTTGGAATGAGGGGGCAGCCTGTTCTGCCTCTGATGTATGTTGTTTAACATAAAAATCATGGCGTTGTCTTTTCAAAGACTCTATAGTGGGATATTTAACTGAACCAACCATGCCATCAGCATGGGGTCCAACCTTAGGTTTCTTGACACTATGCATTAGCCGCGGTGCATCAGGGATGATTTCATATAGAATCCTAGACTGAGAGTATATCAAATATAACTGTTGGTCCCTGAGGATAGCCTATTCCTCATTAGTTACTCCCAAAGTGGATACATCCTTAGATATATATGACAATAAGGACTTAAGGAACCATTCTAACAAAAATTCAAGAGGAATAGTGACATTAATCAGCTTCTTCCACCTTCGCCACTCTTGGATATGATCTGAAATGTGAGGGGCTTTGTCCTACCGAAAGGTGGACGATAAATATGTGCCAGTATCATATTGGATAAGAAGTTGGAAATGGTTAAGGAACACATTATATAAGTCCCAAAAACTATCAAATGAAGAAGAGGGAAATTCAATGTACCACTTTGTTGCAGCACTAGTCAGAGTTCTTTGGAAAAATATCAACCAAACTATGCCATCGTGCAGCGAGTTGGAAGAGCACCATAAGTGAAAGGTGGTGATATGAGCCCTTGGGTCTTCCCCAATTTTTCCTTCGAATTTTGGAATATTCGAGGGTAACTTGGTAGGGACGGGTGGCCAGGTGGCATCATGTTTCACCAGTTCATTCATTAACTTGGAAAAATATGGCAAGTTTAAAGTTTCCAGGAAAAGTACAAACTTGGGAAGTAGGAGGACTTTCCCCCTGGTTCCCAAATGTAAAGGCGAGGTTGCCCCCAGCTACCGGTTCCGAAGTAGTTGGACTAATTTTAAAATGATTCCACCTATAATCCAATGGATTATTCATATGTGGTGTAACGTATGTGGTTTGAGCCGCTCCAGTTGAAATTGGAGTCTGGAAAATAGGAGCAGTTATCCCTCTACTAAAAAGCGAGAAGGGAGAGCTCGTGAAAGGAGTTGAAACCGGTGTTTGAAAACCTTGAACATAAGATTTATTATTTCCAAACTGCACTCCCACATATGCAGGTGTAGGGCCTACATATGGATTGGATGGGGGAATGTTCCCCCCATTCCACGGCAAACACTAGACAAATGAAGAGGATCCAACATGTCCACTCTGAGAAGTGTATGCAAAAGAGGGTGAGTAGAAGGCGTACTGGGAATCCTAGTGACCACCCCACCAAAAGTGCCTACTATATTTTTGGAAGCCAGTGGTTGAACCACCTGACTAGTTGGAGTTAAGGGAGTAGTAGGTATATTTGTTCTAGGAGTACCAATCGGGGGAGGTGGCACTCCTTTATTCAGAATAGCTGAGATGGGGGTAGATGGACTCTCTCCTACACTAGAGATAAGTCTACTCATAGGAACACCAATCACAGGTGAATTAAATGGACGAACTTAGATGATCACAGGATCGTTGAAGTCAGTAAGAGGTGAATTAAAGTTTCTTGCAAACTCATCAGCATGCAAGTCTTCTATCTCTATTATGGTTGTATGAGCCTGTTATTCCTAAGTTCTGGTTCACCTGGAACTTACCTAATTCCTACCGATTCAAAAGAACCATCTCTATCTAATCTTTTCCTTTGAGGGGGTGGTGGAGGCTCCATTGTAGTAAACGGAGGAAGGTTTTGAAACCTTCTTGACCTTCTAGGAGGTTTGTCCTCCATGATTGAAAATTTAAACTTGACACACCCTAAGGTCATCTAAACACAAACAAACCAAACAGCAATCACTACAAAATTTCCTAAAGCCAAAACAGACACAAAGGGTATAAGATATGCTTTCCAAAAGAAAGGTGAGACATAGTTACTTGGTGTCCTTGTAGATGTTCTTAGGCATAAGCAGAGGAATCACCCACCACCCTCCCACACCTTATACTGGGGTTACCTTCCAAGCTCGTCCAAGGTCAACCATAAATAACCTTTCAGTGTACCTATGTATGAACCCTAGATGTCAAAGAGACTAAAGGCTACCGTAACTATACTGACAATCTGGGGGGACAGTTGCAATCCTGGTTCGTATGCATGGGACGGGTAGAAAATCCCAAAACCCTATCAACACCAGCACCGCACGGTGCCTAAAGGGTAGTATTGACAGAAGTCCCCAGATGCGCAAAAACCTTGGTCTACGCTTTGACAAGGAATCATAGGGTTATTTCCTCAGTCCAATCCTCCACGTAGCCTCGTGCTTAACTCCTGTTTGAGAGGATATTTCCATATACAATCAACATAGAAGAGGGTTTACCTATTGATTGGCCAACTATGTCTGAATTTAAACACTTGTGGAGAGTTGAAACTCCCTATTCCACAAGTCTAGCCTAAGCTAGTTGGTGTATGAGCCTACAAAATAAAACTTAGTAATAATTTTTAAATTATATCGTTCATTTTAAAAGGTTTTTTTTTTAGTCAGACGTAAATGGCGTGAAAGGATGTGGTGTTATAGACTCAATAAGAAAAAGAAAAATGATGTATAAAGCAAATTCCAAATTAAATTGCAACTACTTAAACCAAAATTCTTTTCTTTTTTACAAATATAAGCTAATGAAATTGAAACTAAATGTGAGAAAACTATGACTTTTTTTTATAATTTTTTAATTTTATTTGAAAAATACTGAAAAGAAACAACTAAATGCAAAAATATAAAATGTTTTTCTTCACTTTTTTTCAAAATCTTCAAAAAATATAATGCTACTAAATGTTAATTTTGAGCAAGTTTGAATAATCAAAGCATATAAAATGTGAAATGAGGTATAAAGGACCCAAAATGACCTACTTCAACCAATCAGGAAGAAGACTCATAAAAAACCTGACTTGGAGAAAGTATTGAACCCAAAGAGTCCACTAGATTCACGAAAGAACAAGTGACAAACTAACACCACAAAATGCAGTACAGAGTATAAAGCATCTAAAGCCCTGATCATTGACCTAGACATAAACACTGAACTTATAACCCAAGCAGGAGGACCACCTTCACTTCACAAAATGAAAGAAATTCAAAGAAAAGGCTCAAAGGCTTGAAAAAAAGAAAAGGATGTGACACACAAGACTTTAGACTCACAGATTCATGCCAAAAATAGAATACTTCCAAACAAGCAAAGAGATAAAGAGACAGGGACAAGCAAACACTACCCAACTTTTAGGCTACTACAACAAACATGCGACTTTGTATGCAAGAAACACACGTACGAAATGCAACTATATTATAGAGAAACCCACATATACAAGGTCATACACGTGACTATGTATAACAACAACCCGCTTGTATTGCCAAAAAATTTTAAAGAAAAAAGACTAGCAAAGGTTTCTGGGCACACTACACTGTAAATTATCAAAAGAAAGATAAAAATGACCACACTCAGAATCAGAATCAGAGTAAATATTGGTAAAGGGAACCTATAGGATGAACCCACAACAGGTTGGACTCCCTAGTGGAGTTTCCATTTCTATTGTACAGGACAATACACCCTTGTAACCTAGGGTCTAGGGTTACCAACTTACTATTAGACTTGCAGACAATCAAATTTTACAGAAATTGAAATGAGAATAGGAAAATAGTTTGGCTTACCCGGTTTATGATGGTTGATCCAAGATTGGTCTTCTCTCGCTTCAACATTCTCCAAAGCTTCTAGGGCTATTATCTTCACCTACAAAGATCCAATTCTTCAAGCAATATCTCATACATATATATTTAAGAGAATTTAGATGAAAAACATATTAATAATATAAATGACATTATTCATTAACCAACATACATGAGAAAAGAACAATACACAGATTGGAAGAAGAATTCTCTTTATTAACAAATAGTGAATAGGTGAGAATACAACCCAACTTCTAACACAAGAAATCCTCTACAACTGAAGAATCTGAGTTTTGTTGCTCCAAGACTCTGAAGATATACCACCATCATAAATTTGCTCTTCCAAAATTCATTGATTAGCCCCATCCCAAGGCATCTATTTATACATTGGGAAATAGAGAGGTTTCGAAGGTTAAGATGGTTGATGCAGTTGGGATAGTTATGGATTAATACCTAACTAATCTCATATAATCATGATTTATATTTTTTAATTTCGAATTAAGGTACACGCAAGTATTGATATAGGCAAGGCGCGTATCAGATGCTTGTTTCTCAAAGGAAACTCATGTATGCAAGGTACACGCGGGTTGAATGCACATAGTCGCATATGAAACACGAGTTGCAATGCACATAGTCACATGTGCAACTCAAAACTCAAAATAAAAATATATTAGGCTGGTCTAGAGAACATGCATCAAAGGTCATGCGCATCTATAGTGTTTTGGCCACTTCAATCCTAATTGTCCTTTTATGTACCAACATAATGAATGTCAGAACTCAAACGGAGGTCCCATTTTGGTTGATAACATATGCCCCCTATTGTGTGAGGTCGGAGGGAAGCAATGGCTGAAATACATTACAACATTTATCTTGGAGAACTCGGAAGTCCAAGAAAGCAGAGGAAGTACCTAAAACAAATACATATCAATCTCATATACAAAATCATATATGAGGATGCCATGTTCAATATACTGGAACACTAGATCCTTTACAATATTTTATTACATCATATGATACGGGTACAATACCACGTATATTACAAAGGTGGATTGAAGCCACAATATACAATGATGAGTCTTCAAAATATGGAAACTGTGTAACTGATCATAACATTGCATTAGAAGAAATTTGGGGTCTAAAATGGGCCTTATAAGAAAATGCGCCAACAATAAGTTCTTGTGAGTTGGAATTCAAGAACCAATAGAATTCCAATAAAATGAGTCAACCATAATGGTTGAATTGGCATATTTGTCATTAAAAAAACTATTTTTTTGTTCGTATTTTCAACATACCTCCATGTGTTTTTACTCAATTTTTTATCAAGAGAGCTCGCTGGATGCAGAATTTGATTCCACATCCAACGAGTACCCACACTACATACTTTTGATGGACCTCGCTACCCCAAAAGAAGGAAATCCCTGAAAAAACATGATGATGACATCATCATCATGTTTTTTCAGGTATTTCCTATTTTTGGGGTAGTGGGGTCCATCAAAAGTATGTAGTGTGGGTACTCATTGTATGGCGAATAAAATTCCACATCTAATGAGCTCTCCTGATCGAAATTTGAGTAAAAAAAAAGGGAGATATGTCAAAAATACGATCACAAAAAGTAGTTTTTTTCTTTTTTCCTCCAAAATTAATAAATATTATTTTATTATTTTAACTATTATTTTATTATTTTCCTTGGGAGGCCCATTTTAGACCTCAAAATTCCTCTAATGTCTTGTGCAACTTAGGTTAAAAATTTGAACCTAAGGTATTCATTGGAATCCAAGGGAACCAATACAATCCTTACCATGTGAATAGATGTGTTGAAGTCGAACATGGAAAGAACTCAACATATTTTCAATCAATAGGTGAAATTGACAAACTAAAGCAAAGGAGTTCACCAATAATGATAGTGAAACCTAAGGTACCATCATCAAAACTCTAGGTCTTTGTCTTTAGGAAGTGCTGCTGAGAAACCATATTGTGATGAGGAAGGCAACAGATCCTCCAACGGATCACAAGAGTGACTAGGAACTGGATACGGGAAGGTAGACACAAATGATACTCAAATAGGATAATGATGGAATCGGGATAATAATCAAATGCAGGGATAAATCCTTGAGCAATGAGCATGACACATAGATGACCCAAGGATTATTTTAACTTTGTAGAGAGGACAACTAAACTTATCTATCATGTAGGATACATGATCAGATTCCCCATGTATAAAGGACAAGTGGAGGAGTAAGAAACTCAAAGTAATAGTTGAGCTGAAAGTGTACACTGAGACATGAGTATTGGAAAGTTCATAGAGTGCTATGTTCAAGGAAGACATGCCACCGCCATTTGTAACCCAAAAATAATACTTCTTCCTTATCTTTCCTGTTAAATTTTAACGAGTCTAGGAAAGTCAACTCGAGTCTCTCTTCATTTTTTACAAGCTTGAAGAGGGGGGAGAATAATGCTTGATAATGTCATTGATTCTTGGATTTTATGAGCCCAGACTAGTGCATGCTCATTGGTGTTTTCTTGTTTAGAGAGTCTGAAAACTCTGAAGAAGACTCCAAGGGGGTGTTTTTCGTCCAATTTAGTCTCATGAGGCCGAAAAAGTATAAAACATACCACATAACAACTCTCTTAGCTTTCGAAGAAGTAAGGCACACCTTTTTTCGTACTTAGTCAGGGAGGTCCGAAAAAGGTTAAATTGCCACCTACCCAACACTCCTTCAAAAGCAACTTATATCTTGAGTTTTACAAGTGTGAAGGAAAGCAAGATCACTCGAAAAGATCCATTTGGTTACGAGAAATGGGGATTACAACAGTAAACCCGATGCTTTGTTCTTTAGTGTTTAATGAGCATGACAAATACATAAAGTACACTCTAAATATTTTTCATGTTTAGTTCCAGAGTACAAAAAAGAGAAAACTAAGCTCATACTGGGTTCTCCTTTTCTGTAATTTTAGTCCCCCATGTCTGAAAAAGCGATAAACCTACACCTGAGAATACTCTTCTCAATTCCGTAGAAAAGAGAGTGTTCATTTCTCATGTTATTCCACATGGTCCAAGAAAGGTATAACCTACCACCAATGTGGATTCCCATTCACATATTCTTAATGAGCCTGAATGGACAAGTTTACTCGACAGTCAAGTCTATTTGAGGAGTTAGACCTAGGCCTAAAGAAACTCCATAAGGGTAGGGAGCCTTATAAAGTGGATAGATTGTAAAAAAAGACCAAAATGAGGCTCAATTTGGTGTGAAAACTAGCTAAGATGGCTCCCCTAAAACTACGCCAAATGTGGCATGAGTACCAAAAGAAAATAAATGTGATCTAACATAGGGTACTCATGGAGGGAAGGCCCTATCCATAGAAGAACAATGGTATAGACAAGATAATAATGGTTAAACACCATAGTCCGTGGTCAAAGTAGTGATCCTAGGGTTAAAACGGATTAGGTATAAATGAAAAAATGCATATAAATGACCAAAATCCTATCCTATATGAGTGAATAACCACTTTAAGTGACCTTGGACCTATTGCATTAGGAAAACATGACATGGAATTAGTTTGATTATAATAGAATTTAAAAACTATAGGTTAAAAAACCCACAATTTGAAATTATTTCTATATATAGTCTAAAAATAGAAATCAAACATACCATTTCATATTTTTATCCAATTAGGCATTGTTTACCTCTAACTTCAATTGCTCGTTGTGGACAAACCAATGGACGATTTTAGAATCCGCAACTAATAAGTAAGCGAGCTTTTCATTCTCTTCTATTAACAGTTCACATTTTCAATTTTATGCAAATTTGGATGTTTTAAGCCTGTCTTAAGGGGGTCGCACTGTACACGCGGGTAGGCGACTTACACAGTCACGTACATGAATTTCACATGCAACTTTCTCGAAATCAACCCGCGTGTCATATGTGACCTATATGAAAGACAGTCGTGTATACTACGTGACATAGAAAAAAGCAAGTTAGGGCCAAAATCAAATTATTTTGATGAATTTTAATGTTTGATGATGGCTTTATGGGCAGGCTAAAACATGGTGTTGGAGTGGAGGGAGAGGGAACATGAAGATATGGACAGAGAGGCACTTCAAAGTGCCCCCACTGTGCAATATTTATGTCAAAGTGGGTCGTTAAAGTTATTTTGCACTTCACCTATGCGGGACAATGTCCGTTTGCTAGAGTTTTTGATTGGCTACTGGGATCATGACCTTGGGGCCTTTGACCTTCAAGGTGAAATTCTTGAGGTTGAATTGGAAGACATATACTTCATAATAGGTTTGTCTAGACAGGGTACACCTATCAACCTCGAGGGTACAGGAAGGTGTGGTGACCCCATGAGTGTTCAAGATTACATAAACACTTACTACACGCCCGGTAGTCTCAAAAAGGGATCATGCATCCCTATTGTACATACTAGTAACTTCCCACTGCAAGTGTTGGTAAGTACTATAGTGAGGATTATAGGATCATCATCACTCCATCTTGCTACTCGGAACCAGATGAGGATTTTTATAGAGTATCTACAGGGCACTTTGTTTGACTAGTCCTCAGGAATAATCCTAATAATGAAAAAACAACTCTATGACTGCAAGAGAGGCTGACGGAATAACTTTGGGTATCCAGTCTATTGGTGGCCTTCTTTTTAGAGAGAGTGCTTGAAACCAGCCCTGCAGTACCACTTCCATCCTTCTCTCCTCGTCAGCCTAGACTGACTAGATGGGGATAGATTTTCCTCCACCAGGGCAATGATGGTTCAATTCAGAGTGTGTATGACGATGACTTCTACCTATGGTGGGGGCGGTAGCTGCCAGCACTAGAGTAGTTTCCATATGCTTTTTTGGAATTTTGAGGTGACAATGACCTTGTCCTCCCTCCTGGAGGAGTATGGGGAGCATTAGGTATTTTGGTTTTTCAATTTTTTAAACATTTATGAATTTTTATCATAAATATATATACATATGTATAAGAGTTTTTAATCCATTAAATGTTTGAAAAGGTAGATATTGGACCTATCTTCCCTGAAGGACATCCTAGGATGTATGTATGACTGGTGGTAGGAGAAGATCAAGGTTTTATGAGGGTACTTGAGGGGAAGCTATCCAGGCTTACCCACAGGGTCTTGACCATTCATATTGATCAGATCCTTGCCATCATGCAGGAACTTGTTGTTGGTATTCCATGTATCTGGATATGCCTTGTGAGAAGCATATCCATGGCTATACTTGTCTACATAGAGGCCGTTGAGGCTGCTGCAGCTGAAGAAGCCGAGGAGGCTCGCAATCATGGTGAAAAGGGAGATCAAGATTACCAGTGTGGTTAGGATGACCAAGATGGATTGCAGTCCATTTTTTGTATATTTATACTTTTATGACTGGATCTGAGGATCAAGAAATCAAGCTATCTATATGGAAATATATTCATATATGTATGTATGTATGTATGTATATTTTTTTTGCAGGTTTATTTACATGTGTTTACAATGCATCTGTTATGTACTTTTATGAAATGTGTGTTAAGTGCCAATCTAATCTATAATTCGCATATGCATTAGTTAATGAATTTTGATTTCTTGGAATATGATTAAATGTAATAAAATCAAAATTTATTTCCAATAACCTAACATGCAAAAACGGATGTAATAAAATAGGGTTTTCCACCTGATAAGCTCGATTGAGCTGGGAAACCACCAGTTGAGAGTCAAGTCTAACTTCCAACTGGGTGATGCCACGTGACAAGGAATCCCATAAAATCCCAATGATGGCCTTGTATTCGACCAAATTATTGGTATTAGGACCTAGGCAAGCACCTCCATAGGCAACTAGTTATCCTAAGGGTGAGTAAATAACCCATGCAGCTGAATACGAGTTGCAAGTGTGAGGACTAGCGCCATCTGCAAAACCTACGAACCACTCGGAAGAAATCTGTAGTAACCAATAGATGATATAATAACACAAAATGGCTAGCTATTGTACATAAAGTTACATACAATAAAAATACAAGAAAAAGTGTTAATCCTAAGCATGCCAACTTCTTCAGGTTGAGCCCGTTCCTAGGATGAGGAAGCTTATTCCCTTTGAAATTAGTTAATTCATATGAACCTTTCTTCAAAACGTTTGACATGATATAGGTTCCTAACCACATATACCTGAATTTCCCTACCCCCAAGGGTTCTTTGTCCTGGTCTCAAAGCAAGACAAGTTCCCCTTCAGAAAAAATCTTAGGTTTGATCGATTTGTCATATTGATTTTTCACCCTATTTTTATGAGCCTCGTTTGTAGTCAATGCATCTCTACATTGTTCATTTAGATGCTCTAAATGTAGAAAACTTTCTTGCAGTTGATTCGTACCAGGTAACACATGAATGACAATTTTGAAATATGGGATTTCACATTCAACTGGGGTTACTGTTTCCACTCTATGAACGAGTTGGAAAGGTGAGAACCCTTTCGCAGTTTTCACATTCGTTTGATAAGCCTAAAGTGCAGGACACAACATGATGTGCCAATTTAACCGGGCTGCATTGATAGTATGCTTAAGAATAGTCTTCAAGGTCTTATTGACTTCCTCGACTTAACCGTTCACTTATGGCTAGAAACAAGATGAATGTTCTTGTTTAAACCCTTGCATAGTAGCCAATTTGGTCATCATGTTGTTTTAGAAATGACTTCCATGGTTAGTGACAATATCTTTAGGAATATCGAAACGTGTGATAATTTGGTTGAAAACAAAAACAACCGCAGTTTCCCCGTCAGCTTTGAAGGTGGGCATTGCCTCTGCCCAATTTGTAAAGTAATCCACGATGAGAATGATGTATTTGTGCCCCTAGCCAAAACTGGGTTACGCGTCACGTAATCTATCCCCCACTTGGTGAAGGGGGACACTACGATAACTGGAAATAGTGGAGAAGGATGTGACCACATCTTTCTGGTGTAAAGATGACAAGGATGACAGCACTTCATGACTTCCACACAATCTTTAAAGATCTTGGGCCATAAATAACTGGCACGCAAAATCTTCTAGGCCGTTGCTAACCCAGATAAATGACCCCCACATGCTCCGTTATGGGCATCATTTAGGTCACTCTCGCCCTCTTTGTGGGTGAGGCACCGACACAAAACAGAGTCTACCCCGATATGATATAAAGTATCCCTGATGATGAGGTAGGTTTTTGCATGTATGCGTAATTTGCGTCGTTCTTCCCTCGAAAAGGCTGCAAGACACTTCAGATTCTGGAGATAGACAAGTATATATCCATACCAAGGGTCAGAGGTGGAAATCAAGAAAATGTGCTCATCTCAGAATGATTCTTCTTCAATTTCTACATCTTCTTCTACTGGAAATTCTACAAAAACTAAGGATTTTTTCGATTTGGCAGATTTAAAATCCAAGTCAAACTATAGTGGAGAATGACTATCCATTTTTTAAATTTTCCTCCAACTATGTGTTGGGAAAATACATATTGGAAAGGATTAACATCCTCCACTACTATCGTAGTCCTCGGTAAGATGTAGTGACATAACCTCTGAATAACATACACAGCTGCTAAAGCCAACTTTTCAACATGGGAGTACCTAAGTTTAGGGATAGCTAAAGCACGACTAAGTTAATAGACAACATGCTCTTGGATCTTATCATCCTCCTGGACTAGCACTACCCCAATGGTTGACTTGGATGCAGCCAAATACAATATAAAATCATGAGAGAAATCTAGTAGACGCAATAAAGGGGCCGACAACAAATCTTTTTTTAATGCCTTGAATGCAAGTTGTGCGGTTTCATCCCATACAAATGGGGTGTCCTGCTTCAATAGGTGCATGAAACCTTTGGTGATCTTGGCATAATTCACAATAAAAAATCAAAGAAATTTATACTTTCCTTACAATATCTGAAGTTTCTTGATGGAACAAGGAGGAGGCAGATTTACAATGGCCTCAACTTTCAAAGGATCTACCTGAATACCTTTGTTAGAAACAGTGAACCCAAGCATCCTACCTAACTCAAAACAGAAAACACACTTGTGGGAATTCAAGATTTTTTTTAATCCATGCATCGTTCAAAAATTTAGCGCAAGTGATCTAGATGATCGATCCTCTTACAAGAATGCGTCGACAAATCATCTAGGTAGGGTTTGACAATAGACTTGATGTCATGGAAGGAAAAATTCATTGCCCGCTGAAAGGTAGCCCTTGCATTTTTCAATCCAAAAGGAATTTTATTGTACGCAAATGTACCCCAAGTACAAATGAAATTATTTTTATGTTGGTCTTTCGGCTTGATTTGAATCTGATTATACCTTGAGAAACCATCCATAAATGAAAAAACCTCACTCCCCGCACAAGCATCAATGATTTGATCTATGAATGGTGTGGGGTAGTTATCCTTAGGAAAAGCTTTGTTTAAATTGTGAAATTCAATACATACACATGTCATCCCTTTCTTTTTATCGACGGGAATAGGATTGGATACCCATGGCGTCAAAGCTATCGGGTAAATAAAACCAATTTTCAGCAGCGTAGTTTATATAGTTGTTTGGGGGTAGTTTTGGGGTGTGGGATGGGGGACCATGCACCCTTTTGGCACCTTGTGTTCTTCCTGCAAACTCTTAAACAATTTTTACCATTTTTCAACCAATGATTGGGTCATGACCTAGTGGTTAACGCATTGGTGATACGGGACCACAGTTTCTTCACTCATTAAAACAATGTTATAGAGCCTTCATTCATGGGATATTAGAGAATACCCCTAATTTCAATAGATATTGATAAATACCTACCAAAATATTTTTTTGAGCCCCCCTCCCAATATATCTCTTAAATTAAAAATACCATATTTTTAAAAGATATCCTTTATTTTTGCTAGATACCCCTTTTTATGTCCCCCAATACCTAAAAATCACCCACACCCCACTCCCCACCCCCCCAATACATACAATATATTAATTTTAGTTTTCATAATTTAAAACCCCCCTTTATGAATGAACATGATAATATATTGGTCAACAAAGTGAATCCCCTGTGTATGGGACAAAGGTCTTGTGTTCAAACCCCCTGGCCTCACCCATACCTCTGCGATTTTCTTGAAACGTTTGAATGGATATGATAATGTGTTGGAAATGGTATAATTGGGAAAATGGTATAGTATGTGGCATATGTTATTAACCCATAGCTAAGCGGTGGTATGTGTTGGAATATCGTTATGACATGGCATAACATGTGGCTTAATGTTTCAGTTCCAATGGTATGGTTCCAACGAATTGTATGGAGTGGTCTCAATGTTTACCATGGGGTCGAGAGCTAATCTCTCAGACCCGCCCCATTTTCAAAACAAAATCAAGTTCAACTTTATATATCACATATACTCTATAGCTAATGGGGAACATATGCAAGGAAGATGGCTATGTGGGATTTGTGAAGTATTTGGTAGTCCTAGAGGTCTTGGGTTCAATCCCCATATACTCCATCAATTTTTTTATAAAAAAATTTATTAACCATTTTTCCCAAATACACATCATTTCTATCCTTTCGAAACTTGGACCAGAGTACTCTTTTTTTGTGTCTACCTTCCATACCGGAAATCTTACCATTCCAAATTGGAAGATGTTGACCCTGAATGCATTCTTTGAGTCTCTCACCAATAAGCATGATAATCTTGTTCAAATGGGAATCTTTATATCCTATAAAGATAAATATTTGTTTGTTGGAGGACCCAATGCTTAGAATGTTAAAGGAAAGAAAAAGAAAGAGAAGACAAATTTTGACCCTCCCAAGCAGAAGGAGAAAAACCAACATTTGGCTGAGTCCTCAGGCTCAAGGAAGAACAAGAAAAAGGGAAAAGAAAATACCAAGTGATATTACTATGGAAGGGTATTTCATCCTGAAATCTCTTGCATGAAGTGAGCAATTGATCAAATGGCCCTTCTCCTAGAGAAAAACAATATTAATCTTCCATAAGGCGCAAGGAAGAAGGATGCTGGAGACTACACTCACCAACCTAAAAGATGTCATGCACTAATAGCTAATATTTAAAAATATAGAGCTCTCCCCATTGACTCTAGAGCTTCGAATCATATGGTGGCATGCAAGGATTCTTTGACATCACTGTATTCTGACATCTACATCTCCATTCACATGGGAGACGACTCTCGAATCTCATCAAAAAGAAAAGGTATTGTCCAACTAGAACAAGGAAGCTTCAAAAAATTTCTATATGTTCCCTCTTTAGCTTCAAACTTGTTGTCTATATATCAAATGACACACACTAGTTTTCCTAAAAGAGTTACATTCATCCCAAATGATGTTGAGATCTCAGAGATAGCATCCAAAAACCTCGTTGTTGTAGGGAAATCAAATCACATTGCTAAGACCTATGAGTTTTCTAACTTTGTGCTTGATTCAAATCCATCTGCCCTTCTAACTCTTGGGAATGAGGTCATCTAGATGTGGAATGAAAGGTTTAGACACCTAAAATACAAATATTTATAGCTGCTACAAAAATATTCCATGGTGGAAGGCCTTCCAGTAGTCAAATCCTCAAAAGGGA
Source organism: Pseudotsuga menziesii (assembly GCA_001517045.1). NCBI lineage: Eukaryota > Viridiplantae > Streptophyta > Pinopsida > Pinales > Pinaceae > Pseudotsuga > Pseudotsuga menziesii. The sequence goes on from LPNX010973115.1 coordinate 287,592, forward strand.
TCTGCAAGGGATGCATAGTCGGAAAGCATCCTGAACATAACTTTGATCGGGAAAAAGAAAGCAGAGCTACATGTATTTTGGGGCTGATCCATTCTGATATCACTGGTCCAATTCCTACAACCTCCATGAGTGGTTCAAGATATTTTCATACTTTCATATATGACCTTTCAATATTTACATGGGTTTATTTTATCAAAAAGAAGTCGGAAGTTCTTGAAAAATTAATAGATTTCAAAGCTTCCGTTGAGAATGCTACTGCAAGAAAGATCAAAGATCTCATATATGATAATGGAGGTGAGTATATCAAATCATATCTTTTGCAATTTGTTTCTCAAAGTGGAGTCAAGATTCAGCACACCATTCCTTACACACCTCAGCAGAATGGTGTAGCGGAAAGGAGAAATGACAACCTGTATGCTTGAGTCTAAGGATTTGGCTACAAATATTTGGTATGAATCCATGAATATTGTTTCCTAAATTTATAACAGGGTTCCAAAATCATCCGTGAAAGGAAAAACACCTTTCAAAACATACTTTGGTCACAAACCGGATGTGTCCAATTTCAGAGTTTTTGGGTCCACTGCTTGGGCTCAAATTCCACAAGATAAGAGAAATTATTTGCAAACGTGGAGTATTAAGTGCATATTCATTGGGTATCCTATGGAATAAAATGGATACAAACTCTTGAATATCATAACTAAAAATATACTCATAGAGAGAAGTGTCCGCTTCCAAGAACCTGTCCAAGATTTGAAACTAGTAGAGGAAGAAACTGTTGAAATTCCCTCTCTTTTTGCTGAATATTATGGAGATGAAAATGAAAGTGTGAGCCCTGATATTTAATATCTTATGTCTGATATAAGTGAGAATGAAATATCATGTTCTGAATCATATCCGAATGATCCCACTCACCTACCCAAATGGGCCGAAAAGACTCTCTCTTTTGTCGGGTTAAATGTTGGAAATCCTGTTGATCCAAGGAGAACTCGGTTAGATTTTCAAAGAGCAGGTATTGGTATTTATTGATATTATTATTTTTTGTATAAGTGCTACATGATGATTGTATATGATCCTAATTCACATTATCATGCTCGAAATGATCCTCGATGGCAAGCCGCAATGGATGAAGAGTTCAACTCTCTCCAAAAAAATGCAACCTGAGAGCTAGTTTCCCTTCTACCTGGGAGGAAACTCGTTCAATGAAAATGGGTCTATCAAACAAAGGCTTCTGCATATGGATCAACATGAAAATATAAATCATATATGGTAGCAAAATTATTCTCCCAAGTCCAAGGAGTGGACTACACCAAGACCTTTGCACCGGTGGAAAAAATGGATTCTATACGGCTAGTCTTAGCCATTTCTGCATCCAAGCACTGGGAGGTGCACCATATGGGTATAAAAAGTGATTTTATTAATTGATACCTATAAGAATAGATATACATGAATCATCCTAAAGGATACACATCAGATCCATCATTATTTTGTAAGCTGCAGAAATCCTTCTATGGCTTCAAACAGGCCCCAAGATCTTGGTACGCCAAAATGGATTCTTTTCTACTATCACTGAACTTTGAAAGATGTAAGTATGATCCAAATGTGTACTTGCAGTGACATGAAAGTAATTTTCTGATTATATTTCTGTATTTTGATTATGTATTAATCATAGGAAGCACTCTTACTTCAATTAGCTTCATAAAAATTGATTTACATGAAGCCTTTGAAATGAGTGATCTAGGCCTGCTAAGGCAGTTTCTCGAGATAGAAATAACTCAATATTTTGATGGGATTATGGTGAAACAATAAAAATATTCTTCATACCTATTAATTAAGTTTAATATGGCTGATTTTAAGGTAGCACCTTTCCCATTCCTCTGAGGAATCAGTCTTGAAGAGGGGAATACTACTCCAGAAATGGATTCCACTCTCTATGGTTAGTTGATTGGAATCCTTCTCTACTTGACACATTCAAGGCATGAAATTTGTTATGTCATGAATGTTATATAAAGTTATATGCAGAAGCCTCATGAAACTCATCGGAGGGCATCCAAGAGGATTATACAGTACGTGCAGGGTACTAGAACCTATGGCATTCACTATGTTGTTGATTCTGAACTAGACTTGGTAGGATTCACAAATTCTAATTGGGAAAGAGATAGCATAGATCGGAATTATACTTCCCGCTATGTTTTTCATGTTTTTTGGTGGGCCTATTTTCTGTTCAAGCAAAAATCAAGCTTCCATTTCCCTTTCTTCAACAGAGGCAAAGTACAGGGGAGCGGTCATTGCATGCATACAGGAAGTTTGGCTGCAAGGTATTTTGGTCGAGTTTGGCATTGGTAGTACTTCATATATTGTCATTTTTGTGACAATAAAAGTGCTATCAATATCTCAATAGATCCATTTCATATACAAAGAAACAAACACATCGATATCCACATGCACTACATCATAGAACTTGTGCATGATAGAACAGTTGTTCCTCAATATTGCCCCATAGATGAGCAAACTGTAGACATTTTCACCAAGAGATTCACTAAGAAGAAGTTGACTTACCTCTGTTCACTGTTGGGGGTGATATTTATAATGGTGAATTCAAATTAATTCTTTAATGTTTAGTTTGAGGGGGTTTTTTCTTTCCCATAGGGTTTTTCCTCTTTTCCTCACTTAGAATTTTTTGAGCATTTTAGAGTTATTTTTTGTAAAGGGTGACATGTGGCCTTTGTTGCTGGGGCCTTATTTTTGTTACTCCTCCACAATATTTTAGCTTATGGTGGGGTGTTGGACTCATTATCCAACCACACATCATTATTTGGCTTATTTGTTCTAATTTACCACTTATGCTAAGTTCTTGACTCAAATATGTGACTGCATCATCAATTGGATATCCTCCTTCAATTAGGGAGCCTAACTGAGTCTCATCCTTCAATCGAGGAGACTAACTGATCCTCCTCCTTCAATATAGGATAAAATATGGGTCTCTATGCATGACATATGTTCCCCATTCAGTTAACTGAAAGTTGTTTCACCTACCTTTTAGTTAAACTGGAGCTGCAAAGGCGCCTTCCTCATCAATTATCCTATTTTTGGTTAATTCCAGTTAACTGGAGTGATTAAAGGATCCTCCACCTACTTTTGGTGACTCAATTCATCTCACCTAACTGAAGTCAGATAGGCACCCTCACCTACTTCTTGGCATGCAGTTGAGTTCTATTCACTTAGACTCAGTCTAAATTGCCTCCAAGTCAGTCAGAGTTAATTAAGGTTGAGTTAAGTGGTTAACTAATGTGACGAGTGGTGTTTAACTGAAAAGTAATCCACTCTCATGTAATGAATTCGAATGACCTCTCTGGGATTCAAATTGAATGGTTATTTATGCCATTGTATTGCATTGTATCACTACTTCTGTTAATGATAAGAAAATATAAAGTTGCAACTCCTAATTGCACTGTTTCATGTCATTTCTGAGTAAAATTGATCTACGAAATATATTGTAAGTTTTTGTCATGTTCCTTAGATTGTTGTGACTCCAATTTTATATACGGATGATCAATCCTAACATCAAAATCTTTGGATGATCCTTCCTTAATTATGGGATCCAGTCCAACAAGATCAACATTTAAGACGATCATTCCTTTCGGAATTACAAAATAATTCTAAGGATAATCATTCATTACGAAAAACACCAATCTTGTCTCAAAAGTGTTTAAAATTCACACAAGATAGAGGCTTAGTCAACACATATGCAACCTGCTCGTCTGTGCTCAAATATTCTAGCTTTATAGCTCCCTTCTGCACCATGTAACGAATGTATAAGTACCATATTTATATGGGCTTCATATTATCAATATGGAACATAGGTTCTTTGTCATATTCATGCATCTTTGGTTATCACATAAAATCAAGGTAGCATCCATCTTCATATAGAATAGATCTGATAAAAACTTTCGAAGCCATATGGGTTCACAACTGGATAAACAAGCTGCAATATATTATGCTTCTACAGTGTTGAGAGAAAAATTGGACTGCTTCCTACTTATCCATGAGATCATGGCTGACCCCAGACTGAAACATCCTACTGAAATTCTATTTCTATCTAAGACACTTCCTACCGAATGTGAATCTGTATAACCATATAGTCTAAACAAATGATCTCTAGTATGACTAAGACCTTATTCCATCGTACCTTTTAGGTACCTCACCACATTATTTGAAACTACCAAGTGAACATGTCTTGGTTCAACCAGATACTAACTTAAAGTGTTCACAACAAAGCATATATCTAGTGGGGTATTCCTCAAATACATCAATGAAGCAATGATCTGTCTGTATAGTGTCACATCCACTAATTCTAATGAAGCATCAACCAACAACTTCAAGTGTGTATCCATGGGTGTGGAAATGGATTTATGTTCTAGCATGTCCAACCTTTCTAGGATTTCCACTGCATACTTTTTATATTGTGAAGTAACACTTCTCCATCTGAGTACTGACATTGAGCACGTCAGTACGCAAAAGGAAATGATGGATTAAAGTTTCCTGAAAGATATATATGAATATATTCCTTAATGTACATTACTTCCTTCATCCTTTCCCGTGATGTTAAAGGAGTTCATCTTTCATTCGCGACTCCTCTCATTGCAAGTCATGATTCATTCATGGGTAGCTCCATATGCAACCCGCTATTAGATGATCATATGTTTCATTTGAGGGTTTCCTTTACAGGAGTCACAATTCATTCACAATCTACCTCTATATGCACCCATGGTTACCTTAAGACAAAAAATAAAAAATAAAAATAGGATTAGTCAGGGACAATTGTGTTCGAAGTTACAACTTCCCCAACCTCCCTAACCAACCTAAGCCTCATAAATCCCCCTAGTCACCAAGTATAAATAAAGGGGAGGGGTAGAGGATAGGGGAAGCAAGTTATAAGATAAATTTTATGCTAGAGGAATACATTGCAGAAAGGAGAAAGAGAACTCAGTTCATGTTCAATAGAGAGTCTTGTCTCAGACAGAGGTTGTATTATTCCCTGCTACTTATGAATAAAGAGTGATTTCTTCCACACTTTCTGTATTAATGTTCTTATTTGTTATGATCTATGAAATACATTGTAATTTATCTTTATATGCAATTGTAATGTTTCATTCTTCCTTATATAACAACCAATATATCTATGGTTAGATATCAATCTCTTTTGCAGGTGTTGAAGACCTTGGAGCTTCTAGAGCATTTGGAGAGAAGACTAAATCTTGGATCATCTTTCGATCATAAGGTACATATCATTTCTATCCTATTTAATTCATAAATATCTTTGGAATGTTGTATGTATGCAAGTCAAATATTAGTAATTTGGTGACCCTAGGACCCTATGTTAAGGTAGAACCCATGAACAACAGAACTGGTGACTCCGCTGGGGAGTCTGGCTTGTTGTGTATCCCTTCTAATAGGATTTCCAATCTTGTTTTCACTCTTCTTGATTTTATAGTGATCTACTTATATTTTGTCTCAGTCAGTCTTGTTTCTTTCTTAGTATCCTTGGTCTGATACATTTTTCTTTTGAAAATGTTTGTTACCATTCGCGGGTTGTTGTGTATATAGTCGTGAACTACAGTTTGTAATCACAGGTTATTGTATTGATAGTCATGGTTCATTCATGGTTTGTTTTTATAACAGTCATGATTTCCTATAGAAGTTGTCCAATTTTCTAGGGTTTTCCATGGATTGAATGTTTTGGCCTCTTTTACACCTATAGGGTTCTTTCCTTCGATCTTGTTGATCTGTTACTAAGTACAGTTCATTCATGATTGCTATGCACGTTCTTATTGGGTGAGTTAGGTTTGAATCTCTATGTGTAAGTGGTTTAGGTATTTCCTTCTTGGCCTCTTTGGTACAAGTGCAAGTGTCTCTGTGCGTTGTTGGCTATTGTCAGCCCTCTAGTACACTTTTCTTCATTTGATTTCTTAGGTAGTGGTCCGAGTGTGTCACTTTTACCAAGTTTTTTCATCTACTTGTCTTTCCAAGTTGGTAGTTCAACCCATGTAAGTTTTAGGACATCTTTACAGTGCTTGTTAAAAATTGTCATTTTAGAGATATGAATGTTATTACTTGCATTTATACATGATCAAGTTAGTCTAGCTTACTTAGTTGCATCATTTTTTTTTTTTGAAAACAAAAGCATTTTCAATTGCATAGTTATCCCTAGTCTAGGCTCATTGCATTCTTTTTTTTCCATTATCTTCAAAAAAGAAAAAAATATAAAAAGTATTGTGTTTCAAAGTTGTTTAGATATTTCATTTGTTTCATAAAAGAAAAAGGAAAACAACATTATTAATAGCATTTTCTTTGAAAAAAATCACATCATATTTTCTTTTAATGTTGAGTCAAAACTTCATTGAGTCTCACTTTCACCACCTTGAGTAATATAAGCCCCAAAAAGAATGCATAATTTAAAATGTATTAGCAACATTTTTCTTTTTAGGTTCTACATCAACTAGCTTAGGCTAGGTTCTTGGATTAGGGAACTTTTTAACTATCAAAGAGCATTTGAACTCAGACTTAGTGGCCAATCATTAGGTAAACCCAAGTTTACAAGGGATCAACCGAAAATTTCCTCTAACACATGACTCAAGCACGAGGTCGTGTGAGAGCTTGTTTGCGGAGATAACCCTCCAATACCTCATTCAAGCATAAACTAGGATTGTTGTGCATACAAGAGTTCTTTCAATACCACCTTTTGGGCCCCGTGAGGTGCCAGTGTTGTTAGAATTTCAAGCTTAGATACCCTTCCCATGCACACCATTCAAGCCAACGACTATTCCACCAAAATCTCGTTGTAAGTTTGGTAGCCTTGGTATCCATATTGTAGGTTCTTACATGGGTGGCAGTTGAAGGACATTTCCATTGCTCCAAGGGTAGACTTGGAAGATACCTCAGTTGAAAATTTGGGAGGGAGGTTTGGTGATTTAAACACTTGCACCCAGAAAACTCATCACGAGACACCAAGTAACTACTCTCCAATCTTTACTGGTTTGTTCAGGGCCCTAATCATCCCAGACGTTTTATTGGAAGGTGTGTCTATCGCATGCTTTCGATTGTGATACTTTGGATATTTTTTAGTTTGCTCTTTGGTTTGTTTGTGTTCTAGTTGAACTTTAGGTGTGTGATCTAAATTTTTAGCTATGGAGGAACAACCTCCCCATAGGTCTAGAAGGTTGCAAAACCTTCCTCCACTTTCAACAGTGGAACATCCGCCACCACCTCAAAGGCAGAGACTAGATATACACAGTTCTTTTGAACCAACAAGTGTTAGTGACGTTCCAGGTGAACCAAAACTTAGATATACTCAAGAAGAAGCTCCATCAGTAGAGATAGAATATATGCAAGCTGACGTGTTTGCAAGAAATTATAATACACCTCTCACTTATTTAAGTGACCCTATGTTAGTTAAAGTATGTCCTTTTAGTTCACCTGAATTTGGTGTTCCTTTGATTTTAGGTATGTCTAGTTCAGGATAAGGCATGCCTACCCCCACATCATCCATGATGTCTAGGAGAGTCCTCTCATCCACCCATGAGTGCTCCAAGGCCTAATGCATATGTTGTTATATTTTCATCATTAAGCTAGCAATACATTAGGATGTTTAACTGAGAGAATAACAAGCACAACAATCAAACACAAGAGACAATGAACATAGTGTTTATCCTCGGGGAAACCATAAATGGTGAAAACCCCGCAACTTCCTAAGAGATAGAATCAGCACCAAAAGTAGAACCCAAAATAGTAAGTGATCTCCCGACAACAGTAACCTTCTTTCTATCTAGCCCTAGTGTCTTCTCCTTCCTCAACTATGAGCTACACTTGAGTGTGTATGAGATGTGTGATAAATAGAGAGGCCAGCTTTTTATTTATACTAATTCCCAAATTGATGAAACCCTACTAGGGTCGACCTCACTAGGAGATTCTAATAACCCTAGTGCCCCGGAACTGCAGGGATTTTAACCCTTAACCAATAGGAGGGTTACCCACAATGACTTGACATGACTTGTTTACATTATAGAACTTCCCGATAGGAACATCGAGGCATGACATGACTCAAGTACATCCCAGAATAAACATCGGATTACAATATATAATAAATACAAGTGAAATACATTCCGAAGTTACATATACATCAACACTCCCTCTTAGCTAGGAAGGTATTCTTTCGACACAATTTTCAGCACAAGTCTTCTTCTCTGTATTTTCTTAGATCATCATCGAATCCTCGTCATCTTCAAGTCATCTTCATCTTCAAGTCATCTTCATCTTCAGGTCATCTTCATCTTCAAGTCATCTTTATCATCGGATCTGGATCATCACTGGATCTGGATCATCACTCGATATGGATCATCACTACTGGATCATCATCACTGGGTCATCATCACAGGTGATATCTCTTGATTCTTCTCGTCATAGGAATCTCTACAGAGCCAGCCCTTTTTCATGCTGGATGTACATCTACAGAGCCAGTCCTTTTTCATACTGGATGTATCATCACACAGAGCTAGTCCTTTTTCATACTAGATGTGGAATCCACTCAGAGCTAGTCCTTTTTCATGCTAGATGAGTCTTCACAAAGTCGTTCCTTTTTCATACTGGGTGTGGGATCCACCCAGAGCTAGTCCTTTTTCATACTAGATGAGTCTTCACAGAGCCAGTCCTTTTTCATACTGGGTGTGGCATCCACACAAAGCTAGTCCTTTTTCATACTAGAAGTGCCTTCATAGAGCCAGCCCTTTTTCATGCTAGATGTGGGATCCACATAGAGCTAGTCTTTTTTCATACTAGATGTGTCTTCATAGAGCCATTCCTTTTTCATACTGGGTGTGGCATCCACACAGAGCTAGTCCTTTTTCATACTAGATGTGTCTTCACAGAGCCAACCATTTTTCATGTTGGATGTGGGATCCACACAGAGCTAGTCCTTTTTCATACTAGATGTGTATTCACAGAGCCAGCCCTTTTTCATGCTGGATGTGGCATCATCACATAAATCTGACAATGGAAGGAACCAATCCTCTCACCATGTCACAGCCCTTACATCTGACCATGGAAGGAACCAATCCTCTCACCATGTCGGAAGGGAACAACACTTATATCTGACCATGGAAGGAACCAATCCTCTCACCATTTCAGAATGGCACAGCACGGACACATCACCTCCTCTTGGGAGGAAACTCGATCTGGAGAACACCAAGATTCTCCCTAAAGTACTCAAACTTCACCCTAGTCAATGGCTTAGTCAACACATCAGCTATCTATTCATTCGTCACAACATACTGCAGCTTCACTACTCCTCTCTGCACCATATCCCTGATATAGTGATACTTGATCTCGATATGCTTCGACTTGTCATGGAATACTGGATTCTTTGACAACTTTACACAACTCTGGTTGTCATAGTATATACAAGTAGCATCTAACTGGAGATCAAATAAATTAGACAGTATCTTCCTCATCCATACTACCTCACAACTAGTTGAACAAGCTGTGACATACTCTGCTTCAGCTGTACTCAATGCCACACAGGATTGCTTCCTGCTAAACCACGAGATCACACCTGATCCCATACTGAAGCAACACCCTGAAGTTCTCTTCCTATCGATGGCACTTCTTGCCCAATATGAATCAACATAACCATCCAAGTTAATCCTTTGATCAATTTTATACTTGAGCCCATAATCAACCATACCCTTCAGGTACCTCAAAATATTATTTGCAACAGTCAAGTGAACATGTCTCGGATCTGTCAAGTATTGGCTCAAGGTGTTCACAGCAAAGCAAATATCTGGTCTTGTTTTCATCAGGTACATCAAGGACCCAATCATCTAATGATACATCGTGGCATCAATTGAATCTGATGAAGCATCACTCAATAGCTTCAAGTTCGATGCCATAGGTGTGGTTAATGCCTTGTATTCCATCATCCCAAATCTCTTTAGGATCTCTACTGTATACTTCCCTTATACAAGGAAGATTCCATCCTCATTCTGCCACACCTCCATACCTAGAAAATAATGCATCATACCCAAGTCCTTCATTTCGAACTCGGAAGCAAGCTGTATCAGCAATCAACCCATCCATACCTATTACAAACAGATCATCTACATATAGTAGGAGCATCACTGGGTTGCCATCTTCAACCTTGTAGTAAAGGTTGCAATCTGCTTTACTCTTGGTAAAGCCCAAACTAGATAGAAAGCTGTCAATTCTGTTGTACCATGTCCTAGGTGCCTGTTTCAAACCATACAGGGCTTTCTTCAATCTACACACATGAGACTTATTTTCATGTGTCTCAAAACTGAGTGGTTGCTCCACATACACTTCCTCTTCCACTACACCATTCAAGAAGGCAGTCTTGACATCCATTTGGTGTATCTTCCATTTCATCACTGTAGCCAAAGCAAGTACCAATCTGATGGAAGTGTATCTGGCTACAGGTGCAAAGGTTTCTTCATAGTCTATTCCTTCTTTATGGGAGAAACCACGAGCAACAAATCTTGCTTTATATTTTTCAATGCTACCATCTACAGCATGCTTGATCTTGTAGATTCATTTGGAAGTTACAACTGACTTCCCTTCTGGTCTTGGGACAACATCCCAAACATCATTCTTCAAGATTGATTGATACTCTTCGATCATAGCATCCTTCGATTCTTTCCGTTTTGCTGCTTCTTCATAATTGAAAGGTTCTTTATCAATGAAGTCACATAGTAATGCTACATAACTGGAACAGGATCTGGTCCTCTTTCTTTCTCTGAGATTCTCTTCTGGAACCCCATATCTTTTCGCACGTTGGGTAATCTCTCGTACCTAAGCAGGTTTCCTCTTGTGAGGATTATTTTCTTGGGGTGGATCTATAGGTATTTGCGGTTCTTCAAGTTCTCGATCTTCTTCTTGAGTTTCTTCATTCATGATTGTATCATGAATTCTAGGTTCTTCTGCTTCTTCAGGTTCTTTAGCAGGTTTCTTTCTGGATTTGATGTAGGCTGAATCTTCATCAAATGTTACATCCCTATGGATGTCGATCTTATTGAACCCTAGGAAGTATATTCTGTAAGCCTTCGAGCTTTCAAAGTATCCCACAATTATAGCCTTCTTTCCTTAAGGATCTAATTTTGTCCTCTTTTCTTTTGGAATGTGTATGTACACTGGACAGCTGAAGATTCTAAGATGGTTAAGTTCTGGTTTCTTGCCGGAGAAAAATTCTTCAGGGGTCTTGTTCTTGAGTACTCTGTGTGGAGTACAGTTCTGTACACACACCGCTATTCTAGCTACTTCTGCCCAAAGATGCATAGGAAGATCTTGATCATGAAGCATTTATCTTGCAGCTTCCATGATAGTTCTATTCTTCCTTTCTGTAATCCCATTCTATTGTGGATTATAAGGAGTGGACAACTCCCTCTTATCCCCTGAATCTTTACATAGTTCTTTGAACTCATTCAAAGTGAATTCTCCATCATTATCTAATCGAAAAGTCTTGATATTCTTTTCAGTGTGGTTCTCGATCAAGGCTTTGAATTCCTTGAACTTGTTGAATACTTCGTCTTTGTTCTTCATGAAGTAAATCCATGTCTTCCTAGAAAATTCATCAATAAAAGAAACATAGTATGCATACCCGCTTAGAGAACTTGATGACATTGGTCCGCATACATCGGAGTGTATGATTTCCAAGATTCCTTTTGCCCTGCTCTCACTACTTGGAAATGTCTTCTTTGTATTCTTTCCTTTCGCACATCCTTTGCAGACCCTTTCATGTTTTGCTTGAAATCTTGAAGACCTTCAACAGCTTTACTTGCAAGAGGTAGTGCTCTATAATGCACATGTGCAAGCCTTCTGTGCCAAAGTTCATTTGGCTCTACTGAGTCATGAACCAAGGCTTGTTCTGGTTGACCCTTCAACTTGTATAGACCTCCTTCTTGTTCCCCAATCACTATTGCATCATCAAAAGTATTTCCCTTTGGCCACATAAGAACTTGGCCATCTATGAAAGCAACCCTCATTCCTTTTGCATCCAATACAGATATGGAGAGGAGGTTATTCTTTAATCCTGGAACAAATAATACATTCTTCATCTTCATAGAATTTCCAGAGTCTAGTTTATAGGATTATTTACCACTACCTTTTATTGGAAACTGGTAGTCATCCCCAAGTTTCACCTTATGAGGTGACTCATGTTTAGATAGCTTCACAAATTATTCTTTGAATCCCATCATGTTCTTGGAAGCACCACTATCTATGAGCCAATCATTGCTTCCATGTGAAATAGCTCCCATGAGAGCGGAGATCAGTACATCTTCTTCATCACTTGAAGAATCACTTTCTTTTCTGATTCTCTTTGTAGAAGCTTCATCATATTCTGCAGCATGAGCATGATGTCTTCTCTTGTTTTCCTTCTTCTTCTTTGAATTCCCTTTGTTAGGGCAGAATTTGGATATGTGACCTTTCTCATCACATGTATAACATCTAACAGTAGCCCAATCTCTTCTAGAGTGATAAGGCTTACCTTTGGAGTGATGATGGTCCCTTTTGATATTCTTGGTGTGGGTTGTGAGAGATTGATCTTCACTTCCCATATTTTCTTCTCATGCTACTATCTGAGCTTCTTCTTGAGAGAATTCTTCCCATAGTCTGCTGAACTTGACTAACTTTTTTCTGGCACAGATCCCTTGAATGAAAGAGTCCCATGATCTAGGAAGACCATTCAAGGTGGTCATCACAATCTCTGCATTTTCCACTTCTTCATCTACTGCTTCCAGCTGTTCCTTGATCTGAGATACCCTTGTAAAGTAAGACTGGATGGTCTCAGCATTTTGGATCTTTACATTCTTCAGTTAGTTTCTCAGAGTCATCTTTCGGCTTATGTTCTTCCCTTCAAACAATTTGGTTAGGGAATCAAACATAGCTTTAGGTGTCTTTAGGGAGGACACCTGTGGTATGAGGTGATCCTTGATACAATCAGCAATGATTCTCTTTTCCATAACCAACTTCTTCTTGTGTAAGGCCTTAGCCTCATCTCCCTATGGAATTGAAACCTCCTCACTGATATAGGAGTCTAACTCATTTTCTTCTAGGACCAGGGAGATCCTATACTTCCAGGCTCGGAAGTTATCATCTCCCTCAATCTTTTCATCAAGCTCGGTATGATGATACATATTAAACTAAGAACCTCAAATGGAAATACAGATTTAGATCTTACTAGGTCAAGATGTCAGATCTGGATTTGGACCTGAAATCCTACAGTGCTGGTTCAATAGCAAATTAGGGTTTTTCTTTTCTAGAGTTCTGTCCAACCAAATGCTTTGAATTTGATCCCTAACTTCAATTTTGGGGAGTAGATCAATCCAGGACTGGGCTCACTGAAAAATTCCTCTTATGTGAAAAGCCCTAATTTATGGTAGTAGTGTTGGGTCCAAAACTGAAAAACCTCATAATTGGATTCTGCTTTGATAGAAATATGTGCCCTAAGGAGGAGAGTTAATCCAACCCTATTTTGCTGAAAATATGTGGAGGAAGATCCACAAATTAGGAAGCCCTAGTTCCCGCAGCTGCACAGTGTCTTCTTCTCAGGTTAGCTCTGATACCATGTTAGATTTCCATCATTAAGCTAGCAATACATTAGGATCTTTAACTGAGAGAATAACAAGAACATCAATCAAACACAAGAGACAATGAACACAGTGTTTATCCTCAGGGAAACCATAAATGGTGAAAACCCCGCAACTTCCTCAGAGATAAAATCAACACCAAAAGTAGAACCCAAAACAGTAAGTGATCTCCCGACAGCAATAACCTTCTTTCTATCTAGCCTCGGTGTCTTCTCCTTCCTCAACTATGTGCTACACTTGAGTGTGTATGAGATGTGTGATAAATAGAGAGGCTAGCTCTCTATTTATACTAATTCTTGACTTGACTAAACCCTACTAGGGCTGACCTCACTAGGAGAGTCTAATAACCCTAGTGGCCCAGAACTGCGGGGACTTTAACCCTTAACCAATAGGAGGGTTACCCACAATGAATTGACATGACTTGTTTACATTATAGAACTTCTTGATAGGAACATTGGGGCATGAAATGACTCAAGTACATCCCAGAATAAACATCGAGTTACAATATATAAGGAATACAAGTGAAATACATTCCGAAGTTACATATACATGAACATCTGTTGCACCTGTAGTTTCTTTGAATTTTCCAACTCCACTTTATCCTAGTGCTCAAGTGGTTAGTCCCTCAGTACCTTCAAACATTATGGGTCAGTCTGGTGAGGTGGTCACTGGGATTCCCAGTGCACCTTTTATTTCTTCTCGCTTCTTGCAAAATACTAAAAGTGGCCCTACTGAGTCCACTTATTTTTTTCAAGGATTTCCGTAGAATAGAGGGAACATACCTACATCCACATCTTACGTAGTTCCATCACCTACTTATGTTGGTGTGTTTTTTTGAAACCAAAATCCATTTAAAGGATTTAATCTTCAAACCTCTAGTCAAGTGTCGGTTGCTCTGTTTGGGAGCTCTTATTTCTCACTGTTTAGTGGGGGAATACCGACTACTACTTTTGCAACACCAGCCTCAGCTGGAAATAGCCGAGAAACCTACTACAGACCACAAGTGAGTAATACTTTAGCATTTGGGTGGAACCCCTTTCAAAAAAATGCTACTACATCACACTGGTAGCTGGGGGAAACCCCTTTTTTGGGATCCCTAGTGCAGGTACTTCCTCGCCCCAGACTCCTCAATACCAAACTCCGGCTAGGACAAAACTTCCCTTTTTGGCAACTTTAAACTTGCTAGATTTATCGAAATAGATGAACGATCTTGTGTGCCATAATGCGACATGGCCACCTATCCCCATCAAATTACCTTCAGACATCCCAAAGTTTGAAGGGAAAACCGGTGAGGATCTAGGTGATCATATAACAACCTTCCATATATGGTGCTCTTCCAACTCATTGAATGATGAGCCCATTCAGTTGAGGCTATTTCAAATAAAACTGACTAGTGTAGTAGCAAAGTGGTACATTGAACTCCCATCAGCCGTGTACGATAGTTTTCTTGACTTAGCAACTGTTTTTTTGAATCACTTTCAACTTCCTTTCCATTATGATTTTGGCATAGACCTTCTATCGACTTTTCGAAAAAACAAGGCCACTCGCATATCCTCCCACATTCAGGAGTGGAGAAGGAGAAAGAGGCTTATAAAAGCCAATATTCCTCCTGAATTCCTATTGGAATGGTTTTTGAAATATTTACTTCCTTATATTTCAAAAAATGTTTCCACACCATGAGTAACCACGGAGGAAGAAGCCATTCTTAGGGCCCAGCAACTAGATTTCATCTATGCTCGATATGGGATTCTTATGAAATTACCCCTGAGGCACCGAGGTATACTAAAGACCTTGAGAAACCTAATCCTAGACCCCATTTCGATGGTGTGGTAGGTTTAGTAAGAACACCCACTGTAGAATCACTGGCTAAGTAGCTCCATGAGCTATCAATGAAGCAGTCTGCAGTGGAGGAAGCGAAGGTTGCCACTCCCTCGCCTTAGAATGCTAATGTCTATTCAGCATAGTCTTCCCAAAACGACACTCATAAGCCCAATGGGAAATATAAAAGGGGGAAGAAGGGTGAGGGGAACCAAAATAAACAAAATCCCATGAACAATGTCGATGGCGGTAAGAAAGACAAGAAGAAGATCAAATTTCCTTGCAAGTTGTGCCAATGAGACCATCTAACTTACCAAATTCCCTTAATAGATCAAGCAGAGAAGCTGTTAAAGAAAAAACAACCGCCTGTCCTTAAGGATCTATTTCCCCAAGGAAATAATGCAGCTTATGTTTCAAAAGATGTCGAGGGAACCCCAGGTGCTCCTCCCACTGATCAATATTATATTAATATGGTATGATCCAGTACTTTCTTATAGACCAAAAATAAGAACTATGAATCGAATGCTTAACAAAAAGATAAGTCTACTGTCGAACCTTCAGCCCCACTTACAATTGAAAAACCAGTTGAACCTATGCCTAAGATACCTAAAGGTGTCTTTAAGAAGACATTCCATAATACTAATAATATGGGTAATTCAAACTTTTCTATTGTAGAATATCTATCCCAAACACCTTGTGCAATGTTGGCTTTAGAAGTGCTATAGAGTTGTCCCTCACAACGAGATGCACTCTTAACAGCTATATGTAGTATGGACTCTGCGAACATGTTCGCTAAATTTAATCATTCTAAGGTCAAACCGTGTCTGCCATACCATGTGGCATTTTCTATCGATTTCATCCATGGAGGAAAAACCATTGGACAAGTGGTGATTGATGAAGGTGCATCCACATGTGTCATGTCTATCTCTTCTTGGAAATCGTTGGGATCCCCTGAGTTGGTCCCGTCAAACACTTTGTTGACTGCTTTTGACAGAAGGTATTTTCATCCTCATAGTATCTTGCCATCTTTCAAAATAAAGTTGGCAGGGAAAGCAGTCTTCGTTGAAATCGAAGTGGTTGATGCTCCTTTGGACTATAATCTAATTTTGGGGAGAAGATGGACATATTCCATGTGCGTTATTCCTTTGTCTGTCTTCCTAGTCCTAGTGTTTCCACACGAAGGAAATTTGGTTACAGTTGACCAACTCAGTTATACTCTGAAAGGGTCGTTTGGATACCACTGAGCCTACAGTGCCTTTGATTGATTAGTCGCGTCTAGCCAGTGAAAGTTTGGGAGTTGGAATGTATACTTCGCTGATGGGAACATTTGATATACCATCTCCTATAAATTGCTTAGGTTCACCGAGTGTTGTGAATAATATGTCTATGGTTGTGGATAGAACTGACCCCTAGGTCCTACCATTCGCATGAAGAACGTCAAGTGCCCCTATAAACAACAGAGGTATATTATCAAACTATATTTGATATTTTTGTTGATTGCATCATGACTCCTCCAGTCTCAAAGAGTCGGATGAATCCTACTTTTCCACATGGGCAGAGAAATCGGCATATTCTTATGATTGTTTAGATATGGTTTTTCCATCTAACGAATCCATTCTATAATCCATGTTTGGACCTGAGAAAATTTGTGAATATCTTCATAACAAGTCTTTCTTTCTTCCAAAACTAAGCAAGATAGAAAAGCCAGAGTTCCACGTGAGACTAGCAGACGGTGTTGATTTTCCTGTCAATCCTTTGCCTAAGGAGTGGATTTTTTTGAGCGGAATATCAAAAACATATCCACCACAATCCCGATCAATATCTCTATGAAAATTGATGTTGTGGAAAATGTACATATTGGTGCAAACTATTCTTCAGAAGATATTTCCTATTATACTTCCTTATTTATGGAATTTCGGGACGTTTTTTCCTGGTCATACGAGGAGATGCTAGGAATTGATCCATCAATTATAGAACATAAAATCCAAACATACACTAATGTAAAAATTGTTCAATAGAATCTTAGACCTATAAATTCGCAGAAAGTGGCAACCATCAAGGCTGAAGTGGAAAAAAGGTTGAAATTCAAATTCATCTACTCGATCTCTCTAATGGAATGGGTATCCAATCCTATTCTGGTAGATAAAAAAAGGGACCATACGTGTCTGTACATATTTTTTAGATCTTTAAAACACTTGTCCTAAGGACAACTAACCCATGCCATTTATTGACCAGATCATTGATGCATGTGCGGGTAGCGAGGTGTTCTCCTTTATGGAAGGTTTTTCAGGATATAACAAGATTCATATCAAACCAGAAGACCAACACAAAATGACCTTCATTTTTCCTCGTGGTACTTTCACATACAAGAATATTCCCTTCAGCTTAAAAAATGTTGGAGCTACCTTTCAGCGGGAAATGAACTTTTCCTTCCACAAAATTAAGAATATTGTTGAACCTACTTAAATGATCTTCCTTACCATTCTCGAAAGAGGAAGGACCATCCATATCATCTTCATTTCATTTTTGAATGATACAGACATTACAATATCTACTTAAATCCCCATAAGTGTGTCTTCAACATCGAGTCAAGGAAGTTACTCACATTCATAGTTTTGAATAAAGGTATAAAGGTGGATCCTTTAAAAGTTGAGGTGATTATCAATCTACCTCCTGCTCGATCTACCAAGGAACTACAAAGTCTGCAAGGAAAGTCCAACTTTATTTGATGAATTATATTAAACTATTCCAAGATAACTAATGGTTTCATGCGCTTTCTTAAGCAAGATACCCCGTTCACGTGGGATGAAGTGTCACAAAAATCGTTCGAGGCATTAAAAAATGCAGTACTATCAGCTCCTCTCTTGTGTTCGCCAGATTACATGAGAGATTTTATATTGTATATGGACGCATCTAAGTCAAGGATAGGAGTGGTGTTGGTTCAGGAATTTGATGAGCTCCAGGAGCATGTTTTCTACTATCTTAGCCATGCTTTAGTGGGTCCTGAACTGAGATACTCTCACGTCGAGAAACTGGATTTCGGGACAATTTATGTCGTCCAAAGGTTGAGACACTATATTTTTCTAAGGACAACCACCATGGTTTCTATTGACATGACCCTGGCCAAAAAACACAAGTCAACATGGGTTCCACTCTATCGACACTCAAACCACCACGATCTCCCTAAGCACTAGCCCAGATAGGTCTTACCCCATCCAGCAACACCCGTGGAGCGGATGAGGTCTCACCCGAGGCGTTTGAGGGAGAGATGACAAAACTAATTTTTCACAGAATAGGAAAAGAATATGTGCATCAACTTATTTACTTAGTTTAGCGCTACGTGAATAGATCATATTACCCATTAAGAATTCATAGAACCATTCATCATTATTCCTTAGTAGATCGCATCATTCAATCATATCAATAGTAAGCATACCGATGCACAAAATAGACCCAACAAGATGACATCATTTAAAGCAAGGAAAAATTACATCAAGATCCATATCTCAAATTCACTTGACATTTATCATTGGATCGCAGGAAACAGTAAAACAAAGAAAAAACACAGTAATTTATATCAACATCCTCCTTGTCATATTACTTCCGCACAAAAACCGCAGAGACTTCATAACAATTCATAAATCAACAAGTGCGATTTAATTGTCTCTCTGAGTATTATATCCAACACTTGAAATTATACTTCTATTTATAGGCTTGCCCCTTTACATTCAAGGTTCACTTGGACAACTTCCTAACTAACACTTAACTGATTCTACAAAATCATGACCAATATCCACAAAATATGGTCCAAAGTACAAAAGGTGACACAAAATATACAAAATATTTTATTCTCTTCCTTGCACGCCATTCTCCACTTGCACGGTGTCTTTTGACCTTGCGCAGCATCCACGATGCTGCACAGCTAATTTGTCCCAAAACCCCTACCAACATCCCCCCACACAATCTTGTGGCTCACCCTCGATCCACGCTTAACTGGACATGGTGTACTCATTAATATTGATCTTGAAATATTCATAATGTTGAGCAGTTTCCTTCACCTTTTCACTGATATTTTCAGCGATCTCCTCGTTTTTTGTCAGATCATGAGTTATTGGATGCTCAACCATCTTCTCGGTGATCTCCTTTTCCCCTTCTTGTGCAGCCTGCAACACAGCAAGTGCCTTACCAGAAAGCTGAGTGCCAATATCATGGAATTCATCTAGTTGTTCAGTGCACTTTCACTGATGTTCCTGGGCTTTCTCGACTTGTTGTTGCAACTCTTTCAGCTCTGAAGAGCATGTGACCTAAACCGTCAGTGGCATCGCACGCAATGTATTCTTCAATGTCGCTAGTTTTGCTTCTGCTTCTTGCAACTAGGTGGTCAGTTGCACCAACTACTCATCCTATACTATGCTTCCCCAGAACTACGTAGTTGCATCTGCCACTTTCTTTGCCTCTTTCTCAAGTTCGTCGAGTTGTGTCGCCAACTCTTCTATCTCTCCCTTCCTAGATGCTATTTTCTCTGGCGATGTGGGGGGGTGTATCAATGCCTCCAAAATGATGGTTTCACTTTGTAGTTGCACAATAACAGCTACAAGTTTATTCGCTCTGCCCCCCGCATCCGTCTCTGCGATACTCTCCAAAACATACTGACAAGCATATGAAACTGGCACTTCCAATTCAACTTGGCTATAAAAAATATGTGCCTTCTCAATAACGAGGCGATATGTTTCCTTCTTTAGTTCTGTGATCTCCTCAGCAGTCTTCATCCACAATTCTTCGTTTGCTTTCTTCAGTGTTTCTATCTCATGTTCGTTCTCGTCCATCGACTTCTTTTTTGTTTGTTGTAACTCCACAACCTCTTGCTGTGCTTTCTCCTCTTTCTCCTGCGATCATGAGTACCGGTTGTCAATATCTTTCTGTTGATCCTCCATATCCTAGTTGGAAACTTGCTGCATGTGTACCAACATCTATGTGGACATCATGTTGATATCCAAGGATATGTCCTACAACTGGTGCAAGGAGGTATTCAAATGTTCTCATCCAGCATCAATCGTAGTCGGGGGAATTTGAACATTCCTAACCCGAGGCTTAGTGTTGATTGACGCGAACTCCTGCACCGTTGCTCCTTCCTTTGGTGCTCTCTTCAAAATAACATCATATACATCATCCAATTTAGTTCTTCCCTCTGTGAATCCCTCCTGTGTGGATTTTGTCATCTACTTTATTGTCACATCCATTGCATCTACAACTGCCTTGATAAGTTGATTTAGTTGTGCTTCCATTCCTTGTGCGGTGCTACTACTTGCGCCCTACTCCATGCATCTCTTGGTTCTAATTTCATTGTGCATGCACTCTGCTTCTGGAGTAGTGGTTGTCATTGTTGATGACTCTTCGTCAGAGTCATGGTGACTCTGTCGGTCATCTTTTCGCATAGGATCATCAGGTGCATCTGTTGGTGGTCCCGCTGATACTTCTTCTATGCTAATCGGTTCCCTCCATGCTACAGGCCAATCATCAACCATTGTGTGTAATTCTTCCTCAGAAATATTATAAGGAATCAGCAACCATTTCATGTCTATATTGTGACTTGATTATACATGAATGGTGTGCGGGCCTATTGTGAACTGAGTGACCCTCTGATACTTTGTTGTTGCTTCCTCTGATAGTTAGGGAACTTTTACTGTTGCCGCTTGCAGGGCTTCCCAGTAGACCCAAAATTGGATCACACAATCCTCTTTCCTTGTGTGTTCGTCAACCCACCACATGTTTTGATATCGTGCACCCTTGCACACTTTAACCGCTTTTACATCCATATCTTGGTAATCGACTGGCTCCATCCAAGCCACTAGTGTGACTAAGATCAATAACCAGTTGTATGTGAAGTTCCCTTCTCTGTCTTGGACTGCCACCGCGTCCTATTACAACTAGTTCATCAATAAGAGTGACCAATTCATTTGTACACCTTCTGCGCATTGTGTTATGCATCCAATCACCCTTGAGTTGCACTGAATGGGGTGATTCTTCCTGATGATTTTTCTTGCTAAAATCTGAGCGCAAATACACATTTCTCGTTCGTTGATGCTATCAATACAGTAAGCCCGCCCATCGCACTACAATTCATATTTCTTCTTCAATCTTGTTGCTAGCCTCTTTTCATTATCCCTACCTCTGAAATATTGTGAGGGATCTGGCCCATCCTTTAGCAACTTTGTAATATCCGAGATGAGATCAACTATGACTGCAACTGGTGTATTCAGCCACAACGTTCCTCCATGAAAAAAGGCCAAAAGATTCTTGATGCAGGCATTTTCCTCATTCAATCACCCAAAGTGCGGCATGTTTATTAACCCGAGCAATCAAGCTTTATCCAACCCCTTCACCCAATCCTGTGGGATACGCGCTATTGGCCCTCCTTTGACTATGGTTAATGACACATAGGGATCATTTTCTGCGTCCTCCAATGCAAACAAGTCATGGTCATCATACTTAATTTGTACAAGTGCAAGAATGATATCTTTATTGCATACCAACCCGTTTGTCAATGACAGCATCTTCAGTTGATACTTTTGATTCTTTGCAAGTCGTCGAGGATGTGCACCGAGTCGAGTGGGAGGTATATATCCAGGGGTATACTTGGCAGAAACCCCTGTTTGAGCCGTTGATTCTACAACACCGGAGCTTGATGGCCTTGTCTATGTCATTCCTTCTCCTTGCACCTTTGTAGATGTTCTGGTCTACCTTTTCTATGGTGCCATAGAGCTAGGATTCTTCCCCTTCCTCTTCCTCTTTGGCATCGACGATGATCCAACTGGAATACTAGAAACTTCTTCCACAATGATGCATGTTTGAATTGGCGAGTCCCATTTTCTTGATATCTCGACCATGTATAGGGTTCTCTGCATGTCAAGCCAATTCCCTGGATGATTTATCAACCCTACACCTACTCCATACTTAGCAACTTACTCAATCCTCTCAATCTCACTTGGAAACTCTCTCTGCAACTTGACAACTCTGCAACACTGTAACTCAGCTCAAATCTGCACAATGGTGTCTTCCAACCACGTCAGGATCCCTCTTATAGGGCCAAATCAAATAATACTCATCATTAATAAATTAATGTGATCATCATGAACAAATCATGAATTAACTACCCGTATCTATCGTTGATCATACCAACCCAATGGTAAGATCTGCCATCATGACACGTCACTTCCATAAGTGTCATCATTTAACTACTTTTAATTGTCTTCATTTATTACTGATTTGACTCCGTTTGCAACCCTATGGTTGTCACAGCATGAACTCCTAACTACACCACTGACTCTTATTCTTTCACATCCACTTCCTCCTAGTGCGCCTTCCTGCCACCCATCATCCTCCCTGCTTTTTTTTCTTTTTCTTTTTTTTCATTGTGCAGTGCCTCAAGCACCGAGTGGTTCTGGGCCCATCCTATAGGGCTTCGGTCGGCTACCATTTACTAGCTTTGGAAGCATCGCACCATCTACTGTTGTAGGTTAACTACACCTCCAAAAGTAATGGAATTAACAATATATGGACCTAACCAATGCATCTATCACTTACCTGGATATTTCATGAACTTGTTGTCATATATCAACACCAAATCTCCTTGCTGAAATCATTTGTTCTTTATGTGGCTATTGTGCCAAGCCTTCTGTCGCTACTTCTCAACACGCTGGTGTAATCCCATGATAAAGCGTTCCTCCTCAATCCACACTAACTACTCCACACTCTCTTCTAGCGCTGCTTCGTCGCCCATGCCCGTCACTGCTGCAATGCATAGACTAGGAACAATGTAGTCCATAGGCATGAATGCCTCTTGTCCATACACTATTTTAAATGGTTTCTTCCCTGTCAGTTGCTTGCAAGTGGTACAATATGCCCACAAGACTACTGGAATCTTCAAGTCCTATTCATTGTGGTTAGCATTGCATACCTTGGTAAGTGCATGCTCCAATATTTTTTTGAATGCTTCTACTATCCCGTTAACCTGTGGATGATATGGGATACTCTTCTTGTGTTGTATCTATAGCTCCTCTACCAAGGTGTTTACTGTGCAATTGATGAAGTGACTACCCTGGTCGCTCATCAATATCCTTGGGCATCAAAATCATGTTACAATGTTGTCAAATATAAACCTTTTTGTTGTCGCAAAGGTGCAATCCATGACTGGTGCGGCCTCCACCCACCTCATCAAATAATTTGTCGTTGTAATGATGTACCACACACCAGTTCTCTTATCAGGTGGGTTGATCAGTCCCACGAAGTCCAAGGCCCATTTATCGAAGGGATACAATCTTGCTTATGGTACTAGTGGCATATCATCCCTCCAAGATAGTTGTCCAGTTCTTTGATAGACATTACAACTCCGCGCATAATCCATCCCATCATTATGCAAAGTGGGCCACCAGAGCCCTGCGCAAAGCACCTTACTTGCATTAGCTCGACCTCCGTAGTGTCCACCAATAAATCCTGCATGTGCTTCTACCATAATCTGCCCTTGTTCATGTGGTAGGACAAACAGCCACAAAATCTCATCTGGTCCTAGTTTATATAGCTTCCTAGCAATCAACTAGCAATCTAAAGCTTTAACCACCAATTGCTTCTTCGGACTTGTTGAAAATTCCTTTGGTGCAATTCCTGTTGCCAAAAAATGAATTATTTGAGCATAATTGTCATCTACCATGTCAAATATAAACAACTACGTATATGGCATCCCTTCTTCAATATCTGTGGGCTCCTTGCCTGTCTCAATCTGGTATAAATGATCAAGACCCACATTCAAGCAACCCGAATTCACAATTATCTCGAAATCAAACTTCTGAAAGAGAAGTAACCATCTTCCCCCCCAACACATGCTTATTGAATAGGTATTTCAAAGAAGAATGATCAGTAAACATATTGAAATGACCGCCTAATAGGTAATTCCTAAACTTTTGTAGCACATATACCATCGCCAGACCTTCTCTCTCTATGGTCGTATAGTTTTTCTCTGCAAATGACAGCTTCCAACTAGCAAAAGTGATAGGGTGATCTAAATATCCTTCTCTTGGTTGTGCAAGCACTACTACTAGTGCAACTGATGAGGCATCCACATGAACATGGAACTCCTTGTTCCAATCCGGGAAAACCAGTATCGGCGTAGAAGCCATCTTGGCCTTCAGTGTGTCAACACTCTTGACTCCATACAAATGTGGCATCTTTCTTCAACAAATTTTCCATAGGGGCTGTGATCACAGCATATCCTCATATGAATTTGCAATAATACCCTATGTGTCCCAAGGTCTCTCTCACCATATTCACATTTGTTGGCGACAGTAAGCTCAAGATGAGTGCAATCTTCGTAGGGTCGACCAGCAGTCCTTACTTGAAACAATGTCACCCAATGTCATCCCAAAAGGTGCACAGAAAATACACTTCTTTGAATTTAGCACGATCTGATGCTATCGACATCATTCCAGCATCGGTCACAGGTTTTCCAGATGATACCTAATCAAACCATACACTATCCATTCATCCATATAAACTTGCAAAAACTTATGAATAAAATCTTTGAATGCAACAACCCAAGAAAAAATCACAGGTGCATTCTTCAATCCAAAAGGAATTATTGTGTACTGAAAGTAGCCCCATTCAGTAACGAATGTAATCTTATGGTGATATTCTTTTGCAATCCTTATTTGGTGATATCCAGAAAACCCATCTGTAAAAGAGTACATCTCTTGACCACCTACTCCTTCTAGAACTTCATCAGTAAATGGTGTCATAAATGGATCATGCATGCACGCATCATTCAATTTTCTTAGATCGACACAAATCCAAACTTCACTTGTTTTCTTATCTTGGACCACCATAGAAATTATCTATTCTGATTCTTCAACTAGCTCCTATCAAGATATGCTTTGATCTTCTCCTTATAGCAGGGATTCAAGCGATACGGGCATTGTCTGATTGGTTTGGAATCTGGTTTTAATGGAATATTCATTTCCCCTAAATCTCCCAAGATTCTCTTCATCTCAGAAAAAATTGTAGGAAATAGATCTTGAAATTCATGCAATGGATCTGTGATATTTTCCATCGTTTCCTCATCCCAATAATCTCTAACATTTGTAAACTTCAGGTTCTCTTCTGTCCCAATGTTGACCTTCTTAATTTTCAACGGCTGATTCATTGGGTCTATCGGTACATCTAGATCTGCTACATCCCGATTCCTTCTGTTTCTAGAATATTGATATTCCACAAATCATCATCATCCTTAGGGTCTCCAGTCATGTAACAACATTCCATCATTGAATGTATGTCATAGTGCGCATGTGGATCCACAGGATATCCAACTAGTACTACCTAGAAAACAACATCTTGGATTAGCTGCAATGCATTTTGGACATCTGGATTGTCATCCGCAAAATTGAAGGTATGAGTGAAACATACCGTAAGCTCCTCCCAAGTGGTGATTTTTTTGCACAGCTTGGATGATATGTACCAAGATCGTGGCATTTCATCCAATGTGTGGACAAATGCGTGGACACACTCATACTTGGGTCACGAGGCCCATAGGGTCTAACACTCAATGAGGTGATCCTTAGGGTTATTCCTCCCTTCGTACCTCCTAGTATGGTACGTCTCTGCGTCGTTGAATCGAACTGTCATCAATCATTGACATTACACCCATCCAATAACTGAGTTCTTATGGGTCTCCCACCAACATGCTGGAGTAGCCTTCAGTATTGCCTCCAGTGCCAACAATCGCTGGAGTTCTGCTACTTTCTCTTCAAAATCCATCAGAAATGTAGATAGCTCAAGAAGTCCCTCATATATTGGTAATTACACAATCTCAGTTGCAACGTGGTACAACAATTATGTGATCAAACCTCACTTCCAAAAAGATACCTCATGCATGCAATTCTGCCATTTCTCTAACACATCATCAGAATCAGAAGACACAGAGATAGGGTTGTGCCAACCGAGTTCTCCATCAGTATTGGGGTGGATGTAATCTTCTGAAATGTTATAATCATGATCCCATCTCCTGCCAACTTCATATTTACTGGCTCAATATACCTTCTCCCTTCATTTGGATCTATCAGAGCGATGACTCTGATATCTTGATTCTCAAACGTCATCATATGTTTCTTAAATTTCATTACTATCATACTATCATTGGCCCAGGAAATCCCCAGCAATGCGGGACAAGAGCCTCCACACTCAACAACTTCAATCACATCAAAATCAGCATAGGTATTCATTCCCTCAACATCCACTAACACATGCGACAAACACCCAATAAGTTGTACCTTGGCCTGATTAGCCAGGCGCAGCTGCACAGGGGACCAACCCAACGTTGGCCTCCCCATCTTCTTCCATGTCTACTTTTTCAGAATATTAACATATGATCCTAGAGCCAGAATGACTGAATCTACCTCATAGTCCCCAATCTGAATGTTCATGCACATCTATTTTCCCATCTTTTTATTATGCAAAGAATTCACTACGAAATCCTTCCTCCCCTTAGCTGGTCGATGCAACAGGTTCTCAATTTTGGCAAGAGCATCGAGATCTCTTACCAGCGATAAGCAACTCTCAAAGAAGTGTTTCAGGGTACCAGGCTGTCACGATGGTCCTGCCTCCAATGTTGAATCAAAAGTAGTGTGAATTTCATAGATAGGTAACTTACCAAGATTCCTTCTGACCACACCACGTGCTTCAAATAATGTGTCCTTCTCACCATCGATATCAAATTGTGCCTTCTTCTTCCCAGTGATCTGAATCTATGGATGTGGATATCTTCTCCACTTGTCGCACCTCCACGAGTGACAACAACGACATCGACATCCTTCGTTCCAGGTTCTGTGGAGACTGTCGCAACTGTCGGTCCTTAGTTCTGATTCAGTGGTGGGTTCAGAGGTTGGTTCACATTTTGAGTTGCATTCTGGTTCTGAATTTGATTTTGCAATTGATTCTGATTCAGTACTTAATTCTGGTTATGTACTTTATTATGATTCTGTAACCGACTCTGATTTTGCAGTTGTATAACATCTCATGCCTTCCATGTTGCAATCAATTGTGGGTAGTTTTCAACCGTGTGATCAATAGCGGTACAGTATGTGCATGTACACTGCACATGCAACAACATACAATCTTTCTGATATTGTCCAAACACACCACAATTGTAACATTAGATTGGTCCATGACCTCGTCCTCCTCCTAGACCTCCTCGGAATCCTCCACAAAATCCTCCTTGCTTCATTAGAGGAAATTTGGGGTCTAAAATGGGCCTTATAAGAAAACGTGCCAACAATAAATTTTGTGAGTTGGAATTCAAGAACCAATAGAATTTCAATAAAATGAGTCAACCATAATGGTTGAATTCACATATTTGTCATAAAAGAAAACTACTTTTTGTGTTCGTATTTTCGACATATCTCCCTGTGTTTTTACTCAAATTCTGAATGGGAGAGATTGTTGGATGCAAAATTTAATTCCGCATCCAACAAGTACCCACACTACATACTTTTGATGGACCCTGCTACCCCAAAAACAAGAAATACCTGAAAAACATGATGATGACATCATCATCATGTTTTTTCAGTTATTTCTTGTTTTTGGGGTAGTGGGGTCTGTCAAAAGTATGCAGCATGGGTACTTGTTGGATATAGAATTAAATTCCGCATCCAATGAGCTCTCTTGCTCATAATTTGAGTAAAAACACGGTGAGATATGTCGAAAATACGAACACAAAAAGTAGTGTTTTTTCATTCTTCCTCCAAAATTAATAACTATTATTTTATTATTTTCCTTAGGAGGTCCATTTTAGACGTCAAATTTCCTCTAATGCTAGTACTGCGGTTGAATGACTTGTTTTTGCGAGGGATTTAGTTGCTGCTAAACATAATTTGCTAACTGAACATACTGTGGCTACGACAGAGACATCTGCATATGGTTATACTGTGGCTGAGGCACGAACTGATGTTGCGACTGCATTGGTATAAACTGCATCTGCGGTGGTGGTACATATTGCAGTTGAGGTGGGTGTACCACCTACAGCTGTGGTTGCTGGACTATTCAATGGTCTTCTCCCTTCACATAGTATGAGTCATAATTCCTCTCTTGGAGTAGGTCATATGTGTGATAGTCTTTATCTTCATGCCTGACAGACTAACAAAAATTGCAGTATAAGCTCATAGGCTTCCTCACCGTCTTTTGCATGTATCCACAATATTCATGTCGATGCCCATATACTTGACATATGCAGCACCATGCTACGCTACCACAACTCAATGGTTTTGGCGCTCCTGACAATAGATAGTTTCAGAAATCTGGACAGTTTTCTGTAGTATGTCTATCTGTGTGACATCAATTGCACCAAAGGTCTTTGCGATGCTCTTTACCCTTCTTGATATCTTGAAATTGAAGTGTCAATTTTACCGGTTGTTCCTGAATCTGGCTCATGCCAGCTGAACTTTCTCCAATGGGTGAAGCTTCCAGCTTCATTGTGATCTCCATAGCCTCGCTTTGTGTCACAATATTCTGTTGCATTAGTGGTTTTCTGATATGAGATACCAGCACCATGATGAACCATTCTTTATGTTGAACATGGATCATTTCAAAACTAACCCTTGCCATTAGAGTCTTAAATATTTGGTCAAAGTCCCAAATAGTTTCATTAGGAAATTGTTTAATCTCCTTTAACTATGTAATGTACTATGCTTTAGGCTTCAGCTTTCTAAATTCTTCAATTAGTCCTTTCCTAACTTCTTTCAATGTCTTCATAGGAGTCCCTGTAGGAACTAGTATAAACTTCATGTACCAATCCAGTGCACGACCATGAAGAGTGATCACCAGTTGGCCGTTCTTAAAATCATCATCTGCAGTTTGTCTGATAGTCCATACCGCTTTGCATAAAAACCATTACTACTCGGGATCTTCGGTCTCGTTTCCATGGAAGAAAGGTAAATTTGCTTTGTCACCCACCATCATGGGACTTCTTCCTACAAATGTTGGTCTACTACTAGAATGCTGCTGGAACATCAGGAAAGTCAACATGGAACTTGTGTCTCTTCCTGAATGCAGTGTAGGATGCAGAGGTACGGGCACATTGTTGCTAGGGGTTGATCTTACTGTTATCCTGGGTGTATCCTAGTCATCCTCTTCATCACTGTAGGGTCTCTTTGTCCCATGTGGTCTTCCTTCATGGTCTTGCGTCTCGATCACAGTAGGACCTTCCCTTGTCCTCTTCCTCTTCTCTTGTCAAAACCTTGATCCTCCCCTCGTAATACCACTTTCTTCCACGGATTCCCTCAAGTATTGTTGAAACTTGCACCCATCTACCCCTTATCCTTCCATTCGTATTCCCCCTTTCGTCGCAGTATCCACAACCTCTGCAAACCAGATTTCTACTACTCGAGGTGCATCTTTAGTATGCCCTTTTTACAAACAAGCATCTTAATCTATAATTGCAAAGACAGTAGGAATCTACCGCTTGGTCCATTGAAAATTTCCCTTTTTGCTTCGTTGTAGGATTTAGTAGTATCGACCGCAAATTAGATGATATCCTTCCAAGATACTATCCAACTAGACTTCATTAGCCCGTGATGCCTTGTTGTCAGTCTCCTACAACTCCTGAATCAATTCGGGTGTCCAGGACGTTGGCTTACCTCCTTTGAAATCTATCTTGCGATAGGTAAATCACACCAACCACTCATACAGTATAATGGAAAATTCAGAGAAAAAGTACTCGTGTGGATCTTCATGCATGTACCTCACTAGCCACTTATCCATCATCAATCCAGGGTTCTGATTTTCTTCCTCGGAAAATTCTCATAGATTCTAGTAGAACCAATCTTGAATTTTTGGTCTTATCAGATGCCACATATCCTCCTCTAAGTCGCAACAAGGTCCCGAAAATGAAACGATTTGTTGACACGATCCCAGCCAACAAACACCAGTCGACAGGGGTTCCACTACGTCGATGCTCAAACCACCGTGATCTCTGTGAGCACCGTCCCAAACAATTTTTACCTTGTCTAGCAACACCCATGGAGTGGATCAGGTCTCACCTGAGTTGTTTGAGGGAGAGCTGACGGAACCAAGTTTTTGCATAATAGGAGAGGAAGATGTGCATCAGCTTATTTACTCAGTTAGCATGACATGAACAAATCAGATTACTTATTAAGTATTCATAGAACCATTCATCATTATTCCTTAATAGATTGCATCATTCAATCATATCAACACTAAGCACATCAATGCGCAAAATATATCCAAGAATATGATGAAATTTAAAGCAAGTAAACATCGCATCATAGATCCATATCTCAGATCCACTTAACATTTATCATTGGATCGCAGGAAACAGTAAAACAGAGAAAAAACATAGTAATTTAAATCAACATCCTCCTTGTCATATTGCTTCCAGACAAAAACTACAGATATTTCAGAATAGTTCACAAATCAACAAGTGCGATCTAATTGTCCCTCCAAGTAATATATCCAACACTTGCAATTCTACTTCCATTTATAGGCTTGCACCTTTACATTCAAGGTCCACTTGGACGACTTCCTAACTAACTCTTAATTGATTCTACAAAATCAAGACAATTATCCACAAAATTTGGTCCAAAGTACAAAAAGGTGACACAAAATATTCTATTCTCCATTTTTCATGCCATTCTCCACTTGCAGTAGTGTCTTTTGACCTTGCACAGCATCCACGATGCTGCACAGCTGACTTGTCCCAAAACCCTACCAACAGTTTCGGATGTAAATCCTTTCCAATATGTTTTATCCCAATGAATCAGTGGGGGGGGGAATTAATAAATGGATTGTCATTCTCTAATATTTTGACCTTGATTTCCAGTCCTCTAAGTCTAAAAATTTCTTAGTGTTCGCGAAATTGATTTTAGAATTCTCGACCGAAGAAATTGTAGACATCGAAGATGAATCATTCCCAAATGAGTACATCTTATTAATTTCAAATTTTGATCCTTGGTATGGAGATATCCTTATGTATCTCCATAATTTGAAGTGTCATGTGACCTTCTCGCGGGAAGATTGACGCAAACTAAGAGTAAATGCAAATAACTACCTCATCATTGGTGATACGTTATATAGAAGAGGGGTAGACTCCATTTTGCATTAGTGCCTCACCCACAAGGAGGCAGAGCATGTCCTAAATGATTATCACAGTGGAGCGTGTAGGGGTCATTTATCTGGGTTAGAAATGACCCAGAATATTTGACATGTCATTTATTTCTATCCCACCATATTTAAATATTGTGTGGAAGTTGTGAAACATTGTTATTTGTGTTAGCTTTACACTAGGAAAATACAGTCACACCTTACTCTACTTTTTCCCATCATTGCAGTAGGGCCCTTCACCAAGTGGGGGGTTGATTTCATGATGTGCAACCTAGTGTCTTTGGGGGGCACAAGTATATCATTGTCGTTGTTGACTACTTTAGGAAGTGGGAAAATGTAATGCCTACCTTTAAAGTCGATGGTGAGATGACAACATATTTCATTTTCAACTAGATTATTGCTAGGTTTGGTATCCTGAATAATATTGTCACTGACCATGGCACTCACTTCCAGAACATCATGATGACCATATTGACCACAATGCTAGGGTTTAGGAAATGCCATTCATCTTCCTTATACCCTCAAGCGAATGGACAAGTATAGGCAGTCAATAAGACCTTGAAAACCATTCTCAAGTGCACGATAAATGTGAGTCAGTTGAATTGGAACATCATGTTGTATCCATCACTTTGGGCATACCAAACCAATGTCAATAATACCACGGGTTTCTCGCCTTTCCAGCTCATTCACGGGGTGGAAGCAATCACACTAGTTGAGTATGATATACCTTTTTTGAAAAATTCCATTCACGTACTTCCCGACACCACTGATATTGAGGAACGTTTGCTACATTTAGATCACCGAGATGAGTGGCATAGATATGTTCTCACTGCAAATGAGGAACACAAGAATTGGGTAAAAACCAGTATGATAAAATTGTAAAACCTAGGGTTTTATTTGAAGGAGAACTTGTCTTTCTTTGGGATCTGGACAAGGAACCCCTAGGCGCAGGAAAATTTAAATCCATGTGGTTACACTCATATGTCATTTCTAAATTCTTAAAGAAGGGAGCGTACGATTTAATTGATTACAATGGAAATAAGCTGTCGGAGCCCCGAAACGGGCTCTACTTGAAAAAGTATTATGCCTAGGCATGGTACTTTTTCTTGTATTATTATTGTATGTTTTTGTACAATGGTCATTTTTGGTTAGTGTTTCTTACATATTCTATTGTTGTTTCATATGTCTTCAAAGTGGTTCATAGGGTTTTTTTATGGAGCTAGTCATCACACTTGCAACTTGGCTTCAGATGCCTAGGTCATTTATGCACCCATAGGACAACTGGTTTCCTTAAGTGGCGCATAATAATGTAGTTGAGTACAATGTGGTCATTGAGCTTCTATGGGATTCTATTTCGCATGGTATCACCTTCCTACAATTCAATATTGACTCCCAGTTAGTCATCTCTCAGCTTAATGGACTTTACCAGGTGAGACACCCTACTTTATTACATCAATTTTTAAGAATTAGGTTACTTGAAAGGAATTTTGAACACATTGCATATCATCACATTTCAAGGAATCAAAATACAATCACTGATGCATTTGCAAACTATATACTAGATTGGAATTTGTCATATACATTGTAAAAGTAAAATACACAGATACATTTGGAACATGTTATTACCAAACTTGTAGTTTCCTGTATGAGGTGGATCCAGGATGTATTGTAGAGGGATGGGAAACCAAAGAGGTGGAACCAAGACAGTCTCGACTCCCAAATGGATGGTTGTCATGCCAATCGAGGCAATATTCACTTGATGTTGTCTTATCCCAAGACAACAATGGGGGAGACCTGAATATACTCCTGATAGGTTAGATCAGACCAAAACACCAGATCAAATTGAATGAAGTTGAAGTACGTAAGGTGTAAGGTGAATTAAACCCTAGATCTATGGATGAAGTCACAAGGTGATATAGGTCTTGGATCATGGGTTTATGAGGTATGAAATTGATCCAAGTTTGAAGTACAAGTGACTTATGAGCCTATTACTAAATCTAGAATCAAGGTACTAGAAAAAGATGACAATATCCACTACCTCAGAAAACGTGACCAATGCAAGGAGGGTAAAAACAGGATTGGGGCTACCTAGTACCATGAGATAGACTTGAAATAAGGTACACAATAGTATTTGAACCCGAAATACGACAATAGAATATGACGACATCTGACGTATCGCACAGATGTGTCAGACAGCAATGATGAAAAGTATTGAGCCTTTGAAATTATTTTAGCACCGTCAAATTTCTGACACTAGGGCATAGGTTTTGTGATGGCTATGTCGCATGATTTCTGACACTAGGTCGTAGGATATTCGACGGCTATGCGTAGGATATTCGACAGCTATGAGTAGGATATTTGACGGCTATGTGTAGGATATTCGCTGGCTATGTGTCGGATGTAACTCTCAATTTTTTCACACATAGCAGTCCCATAGATAATTCTCATAGCCAAAAGTACTTAATCTTCAAGAAAAATAAACCTTGAAATTAATTGTAAATTAACAAACCTTTTGGCCCAACTATGTGCCTATGCATGTGGTGAGGTTGATTCCTTGATGATGCAATGCAATATGCGCTAATGTGTTAGATCAAACTATAATAAACTTAATATTCTTATGAGCATGACAAAGGAAATTTAGGTGCTTAATTTTTTCTTTGTTACACAATAGTGTGTTTCCGTTTACACAACTTTTTGTTTACTTTCTGTTTGTATCGCTGCCATCATCCTCATCCTCATCATCACTTTTTTTATCATCATCATAGTCATATTCATCATCATCATCATCATCATTATTATCATCAATATCATCATGAACATCATCATTAACATCATCATCGTCATCATCCCATCATCGTTATCATCATCATCACCATCGCCATCATCATCATCACCATCACCATCATCGGCATCATCATCCTCGTTTCCATCATCATCATCCTCATCACCATCATCCTCATCCTCATCGACATCATCATTCCTCGTCACCATCATCATAATCATCCTCATCCTAATCCTCATTATCACTGTTATTATCATCATCATAGTCATCACCATCATCATCATCATCATCATCATCATCATCATCATCATTATCATCAATATCATCATCAACATCATCATTAGCATCATCATCATCATCATCATCATAGCCATCATCATTATCAGCATCATCATCATCATCATCATTGACATCATCATTAGCAGCATCATCATCATCATTGACATCATCATTAGCATCATCATCATCATCATTGTCCTCGTCTCCATCATCATCCTTGTCGCTATCATCCTCGTCGTCATCGTCATCATCATAATCATCATCATCATCATTATTATCATCAGTATCATCATCATTAGCATCATCGTCATCATCATCCTCATCATCATCGTCATCATCATCGTCTTCGTCGTCTTAGATGATGATGATGATGGTGATGTCGATGCCGATGATGATGATGATGATGGTGATGATGATGGAAACGATGATGATGATGATGGTGAATATGATGATGATGATGATGGTGAAGATGATGACGATGAAGATGAAAACGAAAATGATGATGATGATGAAGATGATGATGATAATGGTGATGATGATGAAGATGACGATGATGAAGATGATGATGATGATGGTGATGTCGATGCCAGTGATGATGGTGATGATGGTGATGATGATGATGATGATGATGTTGATGATGATGATGATGATGTTGATGATCATGATGAAAATGATGATGATGACGATGATGTTCATGATGATGGAGATGATGATGATGTTGATCAATATGATGATGATGAAGATGAGTCAGAATGATGATGATCATGAAGATGATGATAATGATGATGATGATGAAGATGGTGATGACGATGATTATGGTGATGAAGATGACGATGATGATGAAAATGATGATAATGGTGATGATGATGATGATGCTATTGAAGAATATGGCTATCATTGTCAGCATCAACATCACCATCATCATCGTCATCATCACACGAACTAATTAGGCTATATCATCCTTTCCCTTGGTACTTTCTAGTATGAAATTGATTATCTTAGAGTTAACACTTCATATGACCAACCTAGAACTTCATAGGGAAATCACAATATGATCTATGCATTTAAACTAATCGAAGTCACTCAAATCTTAAATATGAATAATTTATCAACATTTTCACAAATTCCCTAAAATAAATCCAAGTCCTTGTAGATTTGGTCTATGCTAGAAGTCAAGAAAACTGTAATTGAGGGGTCATGAGCTTTAATGTCTCCTTCATAATTCTAATTTTATCATGTTTGTAAATCCTTCAATCCTATCGCAAGTTATTCTTAAAAGTGTAGGGTTAGGTAATTTCAACACTAGGCATAAGTACTTTAAGGTCAACCTGATGTATTAATGCAATTATAAATTTAGTATGGTTTTGGCTGTTTCCTTAATGTGGTTTTGTACTTCAATAATTTATTTATCACAATCATGTGTTATACATGAGTGATTTGATGACTCCAAATATACTCTATTAGACAACAATTTCCATTCCTTATCCCCTGATTAGTATATGATATTTAAATATCATGAAAGATCATTTGTAGAAAATTGATACAAAAGATATGCCAAATGTAATTTCATTTTTAAACATTAATAATTTTCTTTAGTGTTGTGTATCTTTACCTTTTATCTAAAGGGGGTTTCTACATAATATTGGAGTAACTATTTTGATTTGTGTGTGAGTGGATGTACTCAACGTGTTCAATCCTAAGGACTCTTTTTTGTTCAATAATAATAGAATTAGGAAGTGTTGTTATGCCATCCCTTATTGAAAATTTTAAAACCTAATGCCTAAGTGAATCTAACCAATTTACATTCAAGTATTATATTATCTATTATTGATCCTTCATTAATCATAAAAAACATACTTTAGTTTTGATTTCAATGTTGTCATGTTACTGAAGCTCATAAACAGATTAGCTTGTTTATGGACCTAATTTGGCATTGGATATAAGCATGTATCATTAATAAACATAATAAAAACATGATCCTATCCATGCGATGCAAAAACACCTCTCTATAGCAATGCAAAAATCGACCTCTGCACAGTTTGTGATCCAGCTAGCTACATGCCATTATTTGTATTTGCATGACATCGAGTGTTGTTTATAGTTGTCGTGAGTCAATGGTATTCATTAAAGAATTGAAGACTTGTAGAGGAGGACTCATCAAACCATCCTTTTGAATTTTATTTTGACAAAAAATGAGTGGACATTGGTAGTGAGGTTCACATAGGTAGTAGGCACAAAGTTTTGAGATCGTTTCAGGCCTAGTAGTAGACTAGTAGTTGTTCTTTTTTGTTATAGTCGTATTTGTTGACACATTGTCACACTTTAGATTGCTTGGAGACTCAAGAGTCAAGTCACATCTTGATGGCTAATAAAATATAAAATATGCTTAAAATATCAAAAAAAACAAACAAACAAAACAAAAATATATATAAAAAATAATAAATAAAATAAATAAAATATAAAAAAATAACAAAACAAAAATATATAAAATAAAATATAATATAATAACACAAAACAAAACAAAATAAAAACAAAATATAAAACCACAACCGTCTAGACACACTATTTCCTTGCGAAACAAAGAACCCAATCAATAATTTCACAGTGGAGCCGACACAATATACCTCCACATTCAGAGGTCATGTAGAGGAGGTTTGCCAAATGTCATGCAAAGGAGGTCGTCCGAGGTGTTGCCGGAGGTCAAGTGTGTTTACACAGAGGAGGGTTTGCAGCGGTCAAGTTTTGCAGAGGAAGATGGCTTATAGAGACAAAGGAGGGTTTGCAGGTCACATAGAGGATGACAGAATGCCCTAAATCGATGAGTACCCTAGAATGATTCAGCATGATCAAGTTTTGCTCAAATAATTAAGATTTGGAATTATAAAAAACAAGCTCTCTATGTAGAAGAAACATAGAAATATTTATTTAGTATGTATTTTACATCTAGTGCATGAAAGCCCCCAATGAACTCCCTCATATGAATTGGTTTGAAACATTCATTCATGTCCCTCTACAATCAGCCATTTTAGTAGTGGATCTGCAAGATATTTTAGTGAGTTTTTACTTATCAGGGAAATCCTTTCAGAGCTGTTATGGATGGTTTTCAAGTGGGATGCTCTCGGAATGATGGACATAGGAC
The DNA here is from genome assembly GCA_001517045.1 of Pseudotsuga menziesii. Taxonomy (NCBI): domain Eukaryota; kingdom Viridiplantae; phylum Streptophyta; class Pinopsida; order Pinales; family Pinaceae; genus Pseudotsuga; species Pseudotsuga menziesii. The sequence goes on from LPNX010973115.1 coordinate 325,420, forward strand.
CTGCTCTGCGAAAACTGAGATTTATATGGATTTGGCATGGTTTAATCACGAGTTCACTATTCCTATTAGATTCCCACAAAACCAAATTCTACATGATATAATAGTAGCAGCTCTCACAGCTTTAGTAGCTCTTGCTTGCCTCCGCTTTTGGGACAAGATGGCTAAGCAAGATGTATTTGATCAAGTATTTTTCTATAATAGTTTCTCTTTTCTCACCAAATCAATGTCTTGTTTTTTTCATTTTATTGTTCCTTTGTGTCTATGGCAAATGAACTTGTGACCCCTCGCTGAGATGTGACTTTTGAAGAGCTGAGTAGAGTGTGTTGAGTGACTTTTGAAGAACTTGGCAATTCACTAAATAACTCATTGTTTTCATATTGTACAGGAGTTTACTTGGAAAATAAATCAGTTAATACACTCACTTGGGGTTTCCATAATGAGGAACTAGCATTACAACAATGTGTCTGGTAAGAAACCCACCACCATTTCCAAACTGCATTTTTAGTTTCCTTTCATTTAGACTTTGGTGGAAACATTATGTTTTTCTCCTCTGAGATTGAATCGACTTACGATTCCTTTTTTTTTTACATTGACTCACCAATAAGGGCGCATGGCCTCTCCAACCCTTGTTGAATAAACAATTAGGAATTCCAATTTTATTTATAAAATACCTAGCTGAAATGTCATGGAGGAAAGTATCCATATCATATGGGCTTGGAACCCCCATTTCGATTCCAAAAACGTTTTTTGCGAGACCAAATCCGATGATTTGGGTATTTTTATGAAAACGTAGATTCCCTTGGGGAACTTTTATTTCCATGCTTATGGGTCTGATTTCATTTCAAGTAGCTTTTTAAATGTTGAAAGGAACTTAGAGAAGGAAGAGTTGTAGGTGGCTATCTACTATTTGTTTGACAAAAGTCCTCAAACAAGTAATTGTCCACTAAGTGTTTGACAAAATGCCTAAACCAAAATTTTCATATCTCACTCATTCAGATTTTGAGGCCGAAAAAAATATACAGGATTCGACTCAAAGATTGAACCAAGAAATTTCCAAAAATCCCAGTAACCCTTTTTTTGGGTCCATAATCCAGCTAGCAAAGTGTGTTAATTAGGCCCCTTCCAGGTTGATTTTTTTTTACTTTGAAAGAGACCCATTTGATATGGAGAAGTGAATATTAGTATTATATAGTTTCTTTAAGTTTTCACCCATAAATTTTAAATAATGACCTTAGATTTTGACTTCATCTCCCTCATAAAAACCTTTATTGTTTACCTTCTAGAGGCCAAATCTCACTCAATTTTAGCTCGTTTTTCACCAAACAAAAGGCAATGCGTTAATTATACTTGTAATTTATTTATAATGAACTTATAAAATTTTAGTTTTAGATAATTTGTGAAAGGTAGATTAGACAGAACAACTTTCATGCCAAGAGGCATTTTTTTCATTTTGAACCTAGTTTGAGACCAGTTTTTATAAATGATTGGGGGTACACTCGTAAGAACAACTTCCCCTCTGAGGCATAGATGAATGTCCCTATGAAAGTGCCATGACTTGAACCACCTTGGAAGCCATTGATAGCATTTTTTTGGCCTTTCAGCTCCATAGTTTGTACCATCTAACTGATGATTAGTCATCACAAGTGCCATGGAGGGAACAAACCCCAAATCAAATGATGACATGGAACTCCAAATTTTTTCGTTAAAGGATTTTGTTAAATGCATTTATTTCTCTCAAATTGTAACATTTTTAGCAAAATAATATTAATTTTTTCATATAGGGAAAAAATATATTTTTGAAGGAAGTTAAAAGTGTTTTGACTTAGAAAAATGGCCACTTCTCCAAAGGTGACAAGTATCTTGTAAATCATCAAGTCTCTTTTGACCAAAGGGATTGCACCTAACCCTAACCTCTCAAATCTCTTTATATATGAGGAGGGTCCTTTGTAATAGTTAACATTTATTCAATAAGGAATATAAGCTCTGTCAATGTTTTTTTAGAGTTTTTAGTGCTATACTCACTTGTCCACGTTCATCTATTGATATTTTGTATATACTTGTTAAGGTTTGAGGGATAGTAGTAGTAGTTGTTTATGTTGGTTCCTTTGAGGGATTGGTTAGCTATGTTGCTTGTATTATTTGCTTGGGTTTAATATGTTGGTTTTAAATTGTCTTTACTAATAGTTATTGTTTGTCATATATATTGGCTTTTGTGCAAGTTTTCTGAAGAATAGGTACTTGTTTGCTTAGTAATCTATGTTTTCTATAATAATTTTGATTTGGAATTATAAAAAACAAGTTCTCTATGTAGAAGAAATATTTATTTATCATAGATTTATACTGGTATGGAAAAGCTAAAAAGACTGTGTTCATAATATAGTTTCAAATCTGAACTTCTCTTCCCCTAAATCGCCCTCTCACTCTCTATGTGAGGTGAGAGTCACTGCTACTACATTGAATTACAGTTGCGTCCTTTCCCACATTTAATCTTCCAGTTGTTGCTTTTCTTATATTTTGACAAATTTTCATACTTAAGCATATAGTTCCTCAAAACCAACCCCTATTTAGGAATTATATCTCTTACCTCTCATTAAAGGGTGGAAAGATTAAAAAAAATTCCCATAACTGATGTTGGTGGGGCTATAAGGTTGGAGGATTCCATGAATATCCTAAAACATGCTCACAACTGTCCACCACATGCTCCACCAGTATTTTACTGTTTCCTTTAACCTCCAACAGTAGCAAAATATCCTAGGGCATTATCAAGAATAGTTTCACCCCCTCTTCAAGAGTGATCAGAATCACACATGGATTTAATTTCAAATATTATATTGTTTATGGTTTTTGAAAACAGTCTTCTACTATATCAAAACATGAGTAAATTACTTATCAATAAGTATAGGTTCAAACATCACAATGAAGATAATTATAATTTTAAACATCATTTCATCCTATTGGTATATGTAACCAAATAAAGTTAAAAATTAAATGATAATAAGATCATCTTGGACACTAATTCTAGAAACTCCTGAATGAGTAATAGGCCAAATCTAGGCATCATAGAGAAACTAATCCTCACCGGTTGAGCTACATGCCAGGTGACTTCCTCAACCTCACCAGTTGGTTGTTTTCCTCTAATGAACCAGATCTCATTTGGATTTTTTTTCATTGTATCCTTTGTCGTACAATGAGAGGTTTGCACCCATATGTTCACTCATTTCCTTCTTTATCCAACATGACAGGGTGGCTTGTATACAACTTTCTATATATTAACACATGTTTCTCTTTAACAGGAGTTGGACCGAGCAACTTACAGACATCTAGCCTCAACCAAACAAGAAGTAGATAATTCACAAGGCTTGTATCATTCCCTCCTAAAAAGGAAATTAGATGGCCATCACAGGAATCCATCATCATCAAAAAAAGTATTACAGAGTAAATGTTAAGACTAAATCAAGCCACAAATCATAAACTATTATCTTCATTTAATTGGAGAGAAATTTTCCTTCAAAATATCTAATTCTTCAAATTTGTTGTTATCCTTGAGCTTTTTGTTTTTAATATATTCATACCAGAAAGTTTATCAAAATATTCAAAACTTCTAAGAGCATATAATTTTGGTTTGTGTCAATTCACCTCCCACTCTTGTGTAGTGTTCTCCATTTATCGCTATGAAACCTTCTGGCTATTTGAAATTAGTCCTGTTTTGGAAACAACGTTCTTTTATCTATATTTTTATGTTTGCAAAAACTAATACTTTTTTTATTCTTCTTTGCTTCAACTGTTATTGGATATTGAATTTCAATATAATCTGGGACAACATATTGTTATAATAGTGTAGATGTCAATTCTCATGACTGATTTTTACCTGAATGAGATAGATGATACCATTGATTGTCATAAAGGCAGGTCTATAACCATCTACTGATATGGAACTTGCCTATATAAAGTACACATTCTCCATGAATTTCCACCTCTTTTGTTCACATTTCTAGTATACTTTAATGCTAACATTCCTAGATTCAAGTTCACCCTATTTAAGTAGATAATGATAATGTTTTCTTCTTTGTGAGGCTACCTGTTGTAATGGATAATTCACCTAATAACCTAGGTCTGGGGGTTACCAACATACTCTAACACTTGCAGACAATTTGACTTATGAAAGTACAAAACAGGAAATAGGGAAGTAGCAGGACTTACTTGAATTAAACGAAGGTTGATCCAAGCTATCTTCTTCCTCTTTTTTTCCTCTTCCAAAGTCTCCAGGATAGTTCCTCCTTCACCTGTTAACAAAGATTCTTCCAAATACAGTATGATTCATATATAAAGATGTAGGTTAGGCAAATCATATATCATAATAAAATGTAAACATTTACCAATCCACAACACATGAAACACAATCTGGAAGAAGTAATCTGCTTTATTAACAATAATAGAGGGAGTTTAGGTTACAACCCAATGTCTGAACAAGGGACTCCTCTGTCACCAAAGGACTCTGAGTTTCTCTGCTCCAAAGATTCTGTAGAAAATCCACCAGCATAACTTTGCTCTCCAAGTATCCCTATCAAACCCCCTCCCCAAGGCCTCTATTTATCTGAAGGAAATGAGGCAGTTCTCGAAGGTTAGGGAGGTTATAGCAGTTAATGGGATTAAGGTAAATGTGTAAACTAATCTCCCATTAACTCGTGTTTTTAAAAATTAATTTTGAGGAAACCATACGCGGGTCTGTAATAGAGCAACCTGCGTATGATACGCGACTCTATACAAGTGTAACCCGTGCATACAAGTGTACGTGACCTGCTGAACATAAGACTCGCGAATGATGCGCGAGATGTCAATAGAGATAGTCGCGTATGCCGCTCAAAATCTCCAAATGGAAAAGTAATCAGCTGGGCATAAAGGTAATGTATTTCCTGATGAGCCAAGGTATAGTGGAAATGGGAAAACCTCTATCCATAAGTGTCCTTTTGTGTGCCAACCTGAGGGAAGTCGGCACTCAGATGGAGAGGTGCCATCCAGGTGTATAACAGATGCCCCCTAATGTGTGAGGTCAGAGGGGAACGATGGCCGAAATACATTATAATACTAACGCTGGAGAAACTCAGAAGTCCAGTGGAGCAGAAGGAGTACCTGAAACCAATACATAATAATGTCATATACAAAGCTATATCTGAGGATGCTATGTTCAATTTACTGGAACACTAGCTCCTTTACAATATTTGATAACATCATATGATACGGGTAAAGACCACGTATAGTACAAAGGTGGATCGAAGCCACAATATAAAAATGATGAGTCTTCAAAGATCTGGAAGCTGGATATAGAAACGGAACATAGTCTTGCGCAACTTAGTTCAGAAATGAGGAACTAAGGTCTTCATACAGGATCCCAAAGAACCAAGTACAATCCAAGCCATGTGAATAGGGGTAAGCTGAAGTCGAACATGGAAAGGATTCAACAGTTTGTCAACCAATAGCTGATAATTGACAACTGAAGCAAACGAGTTCACCAATGATGAAAGTGAATCCAGAGGTACTATCGTCAAAACTCTAGGTCGTCATCATCATGAAATGCTAAAACGGAACCATACTGTGATAGGGAAGGCAATTGATCCTCCAATGGATCACAAGAGTGACTAGGAACTGGGAAAAAGAAGATAGACACAAGGAAATGGATAACAGATATAACAGTGATTGGATCAGGCTATAAATCAGATAATGGGAAGAATCCTTGAACAGTGAGCACAACACAGAGATGACCCAAGGTAGCGTATAATAGATAGATAGGACAACTAGACTTATCTGTCATGTAGGAGACATGATCAGATTCCCCAGGATAAAGGACAAGAGGAGGAGTCAAAAAAAACTCGAAGTGATAGCTGAACACAGATGTACACTGAAACATGGATATCGGAAGGCAAAGAGTGCTACGTTCAAGGATGACATGCTGTCATTACTGAAAACAAGAGAAAACTTCTTCTTTTCCTTCCCTGTTAAGTTTTAACGAGTCCAGGAAATCCAACTCGGTTCCCTCTTCATTTTTTAACAAGCTTGAAGAGATGGGAAAATAATGCTTGATAGTGTCACTGATTCGTGGATTTAACAAGCCCGAACTAGTACATGCTCGATTGGTGCTTTCATATTTAGAGAGTCTGAAAAACGCCAAGAAGACTCTAGGGGGGTCCTTTTTCATCCAATTTAGTATCTTAAGGCCGAAAAAGTATAAAACAAACCTCAAAAGAACTCTCTTAACTTCCGAAGAAGAAAAGGTGAACCTTTTTCGTACTTAGTCGGGAAGGTCCGAAAAAGGTTAAATTACCACCTACCCAACGCTCCTTCAATAATAGCATATAAATAGCTTGAGTTTTACGAGTGTGAAGGAAAGCAAGATCACTCAGAAAGATCCATTTGGTTATGAGAAATGGGGCTTACAACAATAAACTCGGTGCTTTGTTCTTAAGTGTTTAACGAGCATGACAAAGACACAAAGTACACTCGGAATCTTTTTCATGTTTGGGTCCAGAGCACGAAAAAGAGAAAACTAAGCTCATACCGGGTGTTCCTTTTCCGTCCAATTTAGTCCCTCAGGTCCAGAAAAGTGATAAACCTGTACCTGAGAATACTCTTCTCAATTCCGAAGAAAAGAGAGTGATCCTTTCTCATACTATTCCGCTTGGGCCGAGAAAGAGATAACCTACCCCCATGCGAATGCCCATTCACATATTCTTAACGAGCTTGAACGGATGAGATAACTCGGCAGTCAAGTCTATTTTTAAGGAGTCAGACCTGGGCCTAAAGAAACTCCATAAGGTGGGGAGTCCTATAAAGGGATAGCTTGTAAAGAGAGATTCATATGAAACTCTATTTGGCGTGAAAAATAGCTATGAGGAAACCCCTGGGCCTGAAACAGTGACGGAATGAGTATCAAGGGCTGGCAATGGCATATAAGGATGATACTCATGAAATAGGGATCCTAGCCACGGAAGAACAATGGTAGAGACAAGGGGCTAATGGCTTAGAATACCATATTCCATGGCAAAATGTTGCATACTAAGGTTAATGTGGATGATAAGTTGCCAACATGTGTTGGAAAGAGCAAAAACCACCCTATAGAAGCATCAACACTTTGAAATAGTCAGTAAACCTGTTCCAAGGCACAAAAGGGATGGTATTAGTCCATTGGCATTTTAAACTATAGAGAAAAACCCACTTTACGAAATTTTATTTCTATTAATAGTTTGAAAATTGAAACATTTCATACCATTCGCACTTTATGGCCCAGAAAGGAACTTTTACCCTTTATCTTTGATCGCTCGTTGTGGACAATTGGAGCGGTGGAATTCAGATCCGTCAGTTGCAGGTAAATCTACACCCTGTGCTCTTTAATTTCATCCAAACAAATTTTAAATTTGAAGGTTAATTCAATTTAATTCATCAATATAAAAAATGGCAGAAGGCATACGCGGGTTGCCACGCATGAGAGTCGCGCATACGAGTTTCATTCGTGGGTTGCTATATATGGAAGTCACGTATGACCCGCGACTTGTCCCAATGGACAGTCGCGCATACTGCGCAATGAATAAAAGCTTGAAAAATAGTTCAAATTTTAAATTTTTTATGATGAATTACTGAATTAAACTATGTGTTTTTTGTCAGGAAAATACGGTGCTGGAGTGGAGGGAGCGGGAACATGAGATGATGGACCAAGCGGCTTTCCAAATCCCGCCTACTATCCAAGCATTGCGGAATAGTGGGCTATATAAGTTCTTTTGCACATCACCAATGCGGGCCAATGTCCGCATACTAGAGTTCTTGGTTAACTATTGGGACCATGACCTTGGGATGTTCAATATCAAGGGTGAGACTTTGGACCTTACCACTCAGGACATCTATTTTATTACCGGATTATCACATCGGGGAGCACCGGTGAACCTGGAGGGCACTAGCAGGAGTGGTGACCCCTTGAGTGTCCAGAACTATGTGGATGTATTCTGCAGGCCTGGTACTCAAAAGAAGGGCAGCAGCGTTCTCATCTCAGATATACAGGACTTCACACTGCAGGTACTAGCCAGTACGATTGTCAGACTTTCAGGATCATCAGGACTACACTTGGCCACCAGGACTCAGATGAGAGTGGCAGTGGATTGCTTTAGAGGCGCCCTATATGACTGGTGCTCGGGAATTGCCCCCATCATGAAGAGGCAATTGTCCGATTGTAGGCGGGGAAGACGCAAGAACTTTGGTTATGCGAGTATCTTGGTTGCATTCTTCTTTGAGAGGGTGCCAGCTATGAGCCCTGCGATACCCTTAGAGATCAGACATCCACGTCAGCCGAGGCTGAGCAGGTGGGGTGACATCTTCCTCCGTCATAGAGGAGGTGACGTAGTACAGAGCATGTATGACGACGATTTCTATACATGGTGGGAACGACAGGTGCCAGCATTGGAGCATTTTCCATATGCCGGATTAGATTTCCGAGGTGATCCAGATCTAGTCCTCCCTCCAGGAGGAGCATGGGGAGAGATGGGTAAGTCTTTTTAATTTTTATCATTATTAAATTTTTATGAATTTTCCAATGATATGATATATACATATGCACAAATCTAACCCTACTCATGTGTCAAAATGCAGATATTGGACCGGTCCACCCCGCAGGGCACCCACGCACCTTTGTACGTCCTGTAGCAGGAGGAGATCCTGGGCTGATCCAGGTACTCGAGGCAAAGCTGACCAGGCTTACCGAGCGAGTACCCACTATACGGATAGAGCATCTCCCTGTAGCCATGCAGGAGTTCGTAGTAGGGGTTCCACCGGCATGGCTACATCTTTTCAGACGGGTAGCTAGGGCAATATTGGTGTATAGAGAGGCGGTGGAGGCTATCGAGGCCAACGAGGCTGAGGAAGCCAGGAGGCGTAGACATCACGGGGACCAGCCAAGTCCTAGCGGCCATGGCTGCCAGGCATAGATCTAGGGAATTTTGATGGACGATGATCCACAGTTTTGTATATATTGTATATTTTGGGATCTATGGATCAGACTTGACCTATCCTATGTATGAACAGATATTTACATATATATATATGTGTTTGGTTGTCAGTATATTTACAAATGTTTTTATATGTATTTGCTGTATAATTTTATTACGTGTGTGAGATGCCAGTCCAAAATATAGTTAGCATATGCATCAGATAATGAATTTTGGTTTCTTGGTATATGGTTAAAAGTAATAACTTCGAAATGGCGTACCAAAAAATGGATTCTCATAAACTGACGTAACAAGGTAGGATTATGCACCTGGTAAGCTCGATTGAGCTGGGAAACTACCAACTGGGAATCCAAATGGACTTCAAGCTGGGTAATACCACGTGACACAACATCCCATAAAAGCTCAATAACTGCCCTATATTCAGCAACATTATTCGAAGCAGGACCTAGGAAAGCGCCTCCCGCGGCAACAAGCTGTCCTGTGGGAGAATAGATAACCCATGCTGCCGAAGCCAGGTTACAAGTGTGACGGTTGGTGCCATCAGTGAAACCTACATACATCTCGGAAGACATCTGCAACAACCAGCAGATAGTATAAAAAACAAAACTGACAACCTAATGTACATAAAATACATACACTAATATACAAGAAAAAGTGTTAGGCCTAAGCATAGTACTTCTTCAGGTAGAGCCCATTTCTAGGCTCAGGCAGCTTATTCCCATCATAATCTATTAATTCATATGCACCTTTACTTAAACTTTAGACACTACATAGGGTCCGAGCCACATGGCCTTGAACTTTCCTGCCCCCAGGGGTTCTTTATCCTGGTCCCAGAGCAAGACAAGCTCCCCTTCAGAGAAAATCCTAGGCTTGACCGATTTATCGTATTGAGCTTTAACCCTATTTTTGTGAGCTTGGTTAGCAGTCATCGCATCTCTACGCTATTCATCAAGCTGCTCTAAGTGTACCAAGCGTTCTTCAAGCTCAGTCATATCCAGCAACACATGAACGGCTATCTGCAAGGATGGGATTTCCCATTCAATCGGTGTAATAGCTTCCACCCCGTGAATGAGTTGGAAGGGGGAAAAACCCGTAGTAGTTTTGACATTGGTTCGATAAGCCCAAAGAGCAGGATATAACATGATGCGCCAATTCGAGCGGGCTGCATCAATAGTACGCTTAAGAATAGTTTTTAAGGTCTTGTTCACAGCCTTGACCTGACCATTTGCTTGTGGATAATATGGCGAATAATGTTCTTGTCGAAATCCAAGCATGGTGGCCAGTTCAGTCATCATGTGATTTTGGAAATGGCTGCCATGGTCAGTGACAATCACCTTGGGAATACCGAACCTAGCAATAATCTGATTGAAAACGAAGAAAGCTGTTGTTTCCCCGTCGGCTTTAAACGTAGGCATTTCCTCTGCCCATTTCGTAAAATAATCTACAGTGACAATGATGTACTTGTGCCCCCCAGCCGAGGCTGGGTTGCATGTCATATAATCAATTCCCCATTTCATGAAGGGGCCTACCGAGACAACGGGAAACAAGGGAGCAGGGTGTGACCGCATTTTTATGGTATACAGCTGACATGGATGACAGCGCTTTACTACTTCCACACAATCTTTAAAGATGGTGGGCCAGAAATAACCGACACGCAAGATTTTCTGGGCCATAGCTATCCCAGATAAATGACCCCCACATGCTCCACTGTGAGAATCATTTAGGACAGTCTCCACTTCCTCATGAGTAAGGCAGCGACGCAAGATAGAATCTACCCCTCTTCGATATAAAGTATCACCTATTATGAGGTAGTTTTTCGCATGAAGTCGTAACTTACGCCGGTCTTCTCTAGAGTAAGCGGCAGGATACTTCGAAGTCTGGAGATAGATAAGAATATCTCCGTACCAAGGATCAGAGGTGGCTATAAGAAAGATGTGCTCGTCTGGGAATGAGTCATCTTGTATTACTACATCATCTTCCGTAGGAAACTCTGCTATAAGCTTAGCAAATACTAAGGACTTTTTTGATTTAGCAGATTGGAAAACCAAGTCAAACTCCTGGAGAATGACTATCCATTTGTTGAATTTTCCCCCAACAATGCGTCGGGATAAAACATATTGGAAAGGGTTTACATCTGCCACCACAGTAGTGGTCCTCAATAAGATGTAGTGCCGTAACCTCTGTACAGCATAGACAGCCGCTAAGGCTAACTTCTCGACGTGGGAGTACTTAAGCTCAAGCCCAACCAAACCACGGCTAAGATAATAAACAACATGCTCAACGAGCATATCGTTCTCCTGAACTAGCACCACCCCAATGGTGGACTCCGATGCGGCCAGATACAATATGAAATCCCTAGAATAATCTGGAGGGCGTAATAAAGGAGCCGACAACAAGGCTTTCTTTAATGCCTCAAACGCAAGTTGTGCGGTTTCATCCCATACAAATGGGGTGTCCTGCTTAAGCAAGCGCATGAACCCTTTCGTGATCTTGGCATAATTAACGATAAAACGTCGAAGGAAGTTATACTTTCCTTGTAGACTCTGAAGTTGCCTGAGATTGCGAGGAGGAGGCAGATTTACAATGGCCTCAACTTTTAGGGGATCCACCTGAATGCCCCTGCTGGAAACAATGAATCCTAATAGTCTCCCTGACTCGACGCAGAAAACACACTTGTGGGGATTCAAGCGTATTTGATAGTATCTGCATCTCTCAAAAATCAACCTTAAATGATCCGGATGTTGGATCCTCTTTCGAGAATGTGCGGGCAGATCATCTAGGTAAGGCTCGACAATGGCTTTTATATCGTGAAAAGCAAAGTTCATGGCTCTTTGAAATGTTGCCCCTGCATTTTTCAATCCAAAGGGCATTTTTCTATAAGCGAATGTACCCCAAGGGAAAATAAAAGCAGTTTTATGCTGGTCTTCCGGTTTGATTTGGATTTGATTGTAGCCAAAAAAACCATCCATAAACGAAAAGACTTCACTCCCCGCACAAGCATCAATGATATGATCAATGAATGGTGTGGGGAAGTTGTCCTTGGGACAAGCTTTGTTAAGGTCTCGAAAGTCAGTACAAACGTGAATAGTCCCTTGGTTTTTATCTACAGGAACTGGGTTGGACACCCATTCAGTCAAAGCAATAGGATATATAAAACCAGCTTTCAAGAGCTTTTCAACCTCTTCCTTCACAGCTGCCGCTTTACGCGGGTTCACGGGGCGTAATTTCTGCCGAACTGGTTTGGCATCAAGGTAGGTATGGATTTCATGTTGGACAATAGATGGATCTATGCCTGGCATCTCCTCATATGACCAGGCAAAGATATCGCGGAATTCCTTGAAAAGGGCAGTATAAATGGCAATCTCCTCCGGAGAGCAGTTTGCACCTATATAGATATTCTCCACAACATCTGGCTTTACGGAGATATTGATAGGTATAGTAGCGGAAATGTTTGCCATATTCCCCTCGGCAAACACTCCTTCCCTAGGTAAAGGGTTGATTGGTGTATCAACATCATCCGACAGTCTCACATGGAACTCTTGGTTTTCTATCTTGCTTAGGCTTGGAAGGAAATAAGAGCGATGATGAAGATCCTCACATATCTTATCACACCCACACATAGCTTCCAAAATGGCTTCATCTGAAGGTAAAATAGTATCTAAGCAATCTATGGAATGCAAAGAGTTTTCTGCCCATGCAGGCAGATAGACTTCTTCCAGATCATCTGAGACTGTAAGAGGATCTAGAGGGGAATCAATAGTGGATTGGGTAATAGCTTGATATGCCACTTCCACAGCTGATAAGGGCACTTCCGGTTCTTGAGGGGTTGGGAGAACCCAAGGATCAGTCCTATCCACTACCGAAGCAATGGACTTCCCTACACTGGTGGAACCGATATAGTTAATAGGGGCTGGAATATCAAATGTGCCCATCAAAGATGTGTACATTCCAACCCCCAAGCTCGGAGCAGGCTTGGCCCGATCAACCAATGGTACATTGGAATCCTTAGACTCTAAATGGCCCTTTCGAGTAAAATCAAGTTGGTCAACAGTAACCTACTTGCCCTCATGTGGGAATACCACGACACAAAGAACAGTCGATGCAACAGCAGTCATTGCATAAGTCCAATTTCTACCCAGAAGCAAATTATAGTCCAATGGGGCATCAATCACTTCAACTTCAACAGACACTGCTTTCCCTGCCAACTTTATCTCAAAAGCTGGCAAGATACCATGTGGATGGAAAGATCTTCCATCGAAAGCAGTAAGGAGAGTGGTTGATGGGACCAACTCTGGGGATCCCAAAGCTTTCCAGCATGCCAGGGACATAACACAAGTAGAGGCTCCCTCATCAACAACTGCTCGCCCAATGGTCTTACCACCATGGACAACATCTATCGATAGGGCTACATGATAAGGAAGGTGAATTTTGACATCAGACAAAGGAAACTTCGCCGTGAGACTCGAAGAGTCCATGCTACCTAAGGCTGTCAAGAGAGCATCCCACTGAGCGGGACAACTTTGTAGTACCTCCAAAGCCGACAACGCACAAGGGGTTTGAGCAAGAACTTCAACCACTGAGTAGTTGGAAGCAGCCCTATTGGGATTATGCAAAGTCTTCTTAAAGATACCCTTGGGTAACTTAGGCATTATTTCCAATGGTTTCTCTATAGTGATCGGGTTGGAAGGGTTTGAAGGTTCACCTATAGCTTTACCCGTCTCAGGAGTCTCCTTCTCCTTCTCATAGTTTTTGTTCCTGGTTTGCAACAAGGTAGAGGATCTGACCATGTTGATATAATTAGGGTCAGGAGCATTTGAACTGCCCCCTGCTACAGTGGAAGCTGATGCGGAATTCTGCCCTTGGGGAAATGGATCCTTCAGGACAGCCGTTGGTTGAGTTTTTAACAGCTTCTGAGCTTGTTCCATGAGGGGACAAAGGTGGGTCAAATGGTTTCCCTGGCACAACTTACAAGGAAACTTGAATTTCTTTTTATCTTTCTTGCCCCCATCAGCATTGTTTGCGGTTTTGGGCTTGTTTTGGTTTTGGTTTCCCTCTCCTTTTTTAACCCTTCTTCTTCTTCCCGCGGGACTGTTGATTGTCCTTTTGAGAAGTTTGAGCAAACACATTTGCATTTTGGGGAGAGGGGGCAGCCCTTGCTGCCTCCGTTGCAGACTGTTTGATAGACAATTGGTGAAGTTGTTTTGTCAAAGACTCTAGAGTGGGAGAACTGACGGACCCAACCACACCATCGGCATGGGGTCTAGGCTTGGGTTTCTCGGCCTCATGAGAAGGCCTTGGTGCCTCAGGGATGATCTTGTGTAATATCCCAGACTGTGAATATATCAAGTCTAATTGCTAGGCCCTGAGTATGGCTTCTTCCTCACTAGTGACTCCTGATGTAGAAACATCCTTAGATATATAGGGCAACAATGATTTAAGGAACCATTCTAATAAAAACTCAGGAGGGATGGTAGCTTTGATGAGGCTCTTTTGCCTCCTCCATTCTTGGATATGGTCCTAGATATGTGTAGCCTTGTTTTTCCTAAAGGTCGACAACAAGTCAGTTCCGAAATCGTATCGGACAGGAAGCTGAAAGTGGCTAAGGAAAGCTGACGCCAAATCCCAGAAACTACTAAAAGCAGCAGAAGGAAACTCAATGTACCATTTTGCCGCAGTGCCAGTCAATGTCCTCTGGAATAGCCTCAATCTCACTGAATCTTCATTCAATGAGTTGGAAGAACACCATAAGTGAAAGGTGGTGGCATGTGCCCCAGGATCTTCACCAGCTTTACCTTCGAACTTAGGGATGTCCGAGGGTAGCTTGGTGGGAACAGGTAGCCACGTGGGGTCATGCCTCACCAGATCATTCATCAATTTTGATAAGTCTGGCAAGTTCAAAGTTGCCAGAAAGGGAAGTTTTGGCCTAACCGATGTACTAGATGTGCTAGCTTGGGTATTAGAGGGACTTGCCCCCACATTCCCATAAGTAAAAGTGGAGTTGCCCCCTGACATTGGTTGTGAAGTGGAAAGGTTGCTTTGGAAGGGGTTCCATCCATAGGCCACCGGATTTTGGGTGGGAGGTGCAGTGTAAGTGTTTCGACCCATCCCCATAGAAGCTGGGGTCTGAAAGACTGGAGCGGGTATCCCTCCACTAAACAAAGAGAAGGGAGAGCTCGTGTATGGGATCGAAATAGGGGTTTGGAAACCTTGCCCATAAGAGGTGTTGGCTCCAAACTGCACTCCTACATATGAAGGAGGTGGACCTACGTATGGAGTGGATGGGGGTATGTGCCCCCCATTCCAAGGGAATCCTTGGACAAAGGCCGAGGATCCCACCGGACCACTGTGGGTAGTGTAAGGGTAAGAAGAAGGTATTGTAGGTATACTGGGAATCCCAGCAGCCATATCACCAGACATACTTCCAATGTTCGAGTAAACCGGTGGTTGGACCACCCGGCTTGCTGGAGTTAAGGGTGTGGAAGGTAAATTAGATCTAGGGGTACTAACTGGGGGAGGTTGCACCCCTTCAACCGGAAGGTTTGAGGTGAATACAAATGAACTTTCTCCTTCAGAAGACATGTTTCTACCTACAAGTACACCTAGTACTGGTGAACTAAAGGGTCTAACCTGCATGATCACTGGATCATTCAAATTAGTCAAGGGAGTATTATAATGCCTTGCAAGCTCGTCAGCTGGCAATTCTTCTATCTCGACTGTATCTAGGTCAAAGCGGTTAGCTATCAATTCAGGTTCACCAAGAACCTCACTAGTTCCTACTGGTTCAAAAGAACCACCTGTGCTTAATCTCCTCCTTTGGGGTAAAGGTGGAGGTTCCAGTGGTGTGAGAGGAGGAAGGTTTCTCAACCTTCTTGACCTTCTAAGCAGTTGGTCCTCCAGAATTAAGACTTTAAAAAATCACACCCTAAGGTCAGACTAAACACAAGCATATCCACAGAGCATACACTAAAAAGATCCTAGAGTCTCAAGCAATCAAAACAGGCTATAAAGATATACCTTCCAGAAGAAGGCTGATGAACAGTTACTTGGCGTCCTTGAGGGGTTCTCAGGCACAAGCAGAGGAATCACCCAACCGCCCTCCTGCACTTTCCACAAGGGTTACCTTCCAAGTCCGTTCAAGGTCAACCAGAAATAACCTTCCGGTTTACCTGGGTGTGAGCCCTAAAAGACAAGAGACTAAGGCTACCTTGACAATACCTACTGTCTGGGGGGACAGTCGTCAGCCGGACTCGTACGCATGGGCAGGGTAGCTGAGCCCGAAATTATGCCTAGAAAGAATCCCCAGATGCGCAAAATTCCTGGGTTACGCTTTGACAAGGATTCGGGGGGTTATCCCCTTTGTCCAAGCCTCCACGCGGCCTAGTGCTTAACTCCCTTTTGAGAGGAGCTTCCCAGATACAGCGGTAGAACCAAGGATTTACCTAATGAATGGCCGACTACGTTTGAGTTTATTGTTTGTGGGAAGTTTACACTCCCTAGCCCACAAACCTAGCCTAAGCTAGTAGGTGGAAGGCCCTAAAAATAAAAACTTACTAATAGATTTTAAATTTAAGCGTTAATTTTAAGGGTTGTTCTTTACTCAAAGGAAGTGGTAGTGATGGACTGTATGATGTTTTGACTCAGCAGAAAGTAAATAAAATAAAGGTGCATCTAAAGCAAACTAACACTACAAAATAAAATTCTTTTCATTTTCTCAAATAAATATTGATGAACTATATGCAGCAAAAGAGAAACTAAGCCTATATGTTTTTGTATTTTTCTGAGATAATATTTCTTAAACTGAAAATCAAACACTACTTTATGCAAAAATTACAATGCAAAAGATAACTATGTTTTATTTTTCACTTTAAAAAATGCTCAAAAAAACTACTGTGCATGTGTAAATGCAATGCTTGAGTAAACTTGACACTTATGAACTGTAAAAAAGACACAAACTGAAACTAACAGGCAGACAGGACCAAAGACCAGCAAGAAAAGCAGGCTAGGACCTCAACTTGGGTGCAGACACTGATCAAGAAATCACTGCAGACTTTTAAACAGGTAAGTGTAGACCAATAACTGACAGACAGCAGACTGGACAAACAGAGTCTGAGACCCTGATCACTGATCTAGACTCAGGCACTCAAACCAACAACCCAAACAGGCCAGAAAGTTTCAAGATGCAGACAGTAAATAAAACAAGTAAAAAGAACCCAAGGGCTTCGAAAAGCACTAAGAAGTGATCACCTGATGCACTCAGACAACTCTGCAACACTCTTAAAGAAAGTCTTAACAGAAAACAGGACTTATAACAGGCCAAAGAACAAGCAAACTTTAACACCAAAAATCACCGTTTTCAGGAGTATACGCGACTGTCTAGTAATGCAGGCCGCAAATGATACGTGACTGTTCAATAGAACAACCCGCGCATGCAACTCAACATACGCGACTGTCTAGAAAGACAACCCGTGAATGGGTATAGAAATTTCTCAAAAAACAGAGAAAAAACCAAGACTTTCAAATGCTGTAAGTGTGTAAAGAGGCAGGATAAAAATCACAAACAAGACTTCGAGCAATCACTGGTCAGGACAACAGAAAAAAGACCTAAAGCAGACTTGGCTTCCCCAGTGGAGTCGCCAGTTTTGTTGTAATGGATAATTCACCTAATAACCTAGGTCTGGGGGTTACCAACATACTCTAACACTTGCAGACAATTTGACTTATGAAAGTACAAAACAGGAAATAGGGAAGTAGCAGGACTTACTTGAATTAAACGAAGGTTGATCCAAGATATCTTCTTCCTCTTTTGTTCCTATTCCAAAGTCTCCAGGATAGTTCCTCCTTCACCTGTTAACAAATATTATTCCAAATACAGTATGATTCATATATAAAGATGTAGGTTAGGCAAATCATATATCATAATAAAATGTAAACATTTACCAATCCACAACACATGAAACACAATCTGGAAGAAGTAATCTGCTTTATTAACATTGATAGAGGGAGTTTAGGTTACAACCCAATGTCTGAACAAGGGACTCCTCTGTCACCAAAGGACTCTGAGTTTCTCTGCTCCAAAGATTCTGTAGAAAATCCACCAGCATAACTTTGCTCTCCAAGTATCCCTATCAAACCCCCTCCCCAAGGCCTCTATTTATCTGAAGGAAATGAGGCGGTTCTCGAAGGTTAGGGAGGTTATAGTAGTTAATGGGATTAAGGTAAATGTGTAAACTAATCTCCCATTAACTCGTGTTTTTAAAAATTAATTTTGAGGAAACCATATGCGGGTCTGTAATAGAGCAACCCGCGTATGATACGTGACTCTATACAAGTGTAACCCGCGCATACAAGTATACGCGACCTGCTGAACATAAGACTCGCAAATGATGCGCGAGATGTCAATAGAGATAGTCGCGTATGCAGCTCAAAATCTCCAAATGGAAAAGTAATCAGCTGGGCATAAAGGTAATGTATTTCCTGATGAGCCAAGGTATAGTGGAAATGGGCAAACCTCTATCCATAAGTGTCCTTTTGTGTGCCAACCTGAGGGAAGTCGGCACTCGGATGGAGAGGTGCCATCCAGGTGTATAACACTACCTTAGTCATCCACTATGTTGTTAGTTGCTTCTCATCAAGGTCACATAAATTGTGTATTCTTTATTGTAAACTAGAAACTACATAGGAACTACAACTTCTGCATACATCGATTGGAATGTAGTCAACTACAACTTCTTCTCCATAAAAAAAAATTATAGTATAGGTTGTACCTTCAATTGAATTCTTTGTTTTAGTTTATTTTAAAAATTGATTTCTTCATACTAGATGGGCACATAAAAGTTTTTTTGTTGTTGAATTTTCTTATGTTATATTTCTTTGTAATACTCTTGTGCTTATTGCGATCCATGTGTACAGAGTCGTGCTCTTGGCAGCAGGATGGGTGATATTTCTTTCTCTATTTTATCCTGTACATTTTGTTTTGAAAAATTAGGATGAAATTCAGCAACAACTAGAGGTTAGTTTTACATTCAACTGGAATCATCAATTGAAGCATGTTCCATGATAATTGATTGTTTCATAGAAATTGAAAAGGAAACTACAAAAAAATAAAAAAATGTTTTTTGTCAAATTGCCCAAATTGAATTTGGTTGTTTGTTTCTAAATTATCTTATTAAACTAATGTCGGATACTCATGAGGAGATTTATAATTCTAAATTTAAACATTTGTTTCTATAAGTGTTCTTTTGGAAGAAGATATATCCCTCTTTCTATTCCTTGAGAAAAAAGGGTGCTTTATAAAAGTGGAGGAATAAGTTGATGATTGATTTCAAAAGAGTCCTCTCATAGGGAACCTGACTATTTAATATTTTTTATTTGAATAAAATGCATTTTGTATTACCTTGAATTTTCAATAGGCTTATAAGAAGTGCTACATCACTAGACTAAAAAACTGTGGAAATTGAACCCAGTGATAGAACAATTACACTCACAACAATTATCAATTGTACATGCAAAATCACTCACAAAAGAGACTGAATATGGAGTTGAACACTAAACTGTATTGAATAAGTGTACAATATACAACCCTATAATAACATAGGCTGCTGCATTAAATAATTACATAAGGGATTCAAATGCATGAGGAGGCAATTCGAATCTAGTCAAAAGCAGGCTTACTAAAATTAAGCAATTCCCCCATAAGTGCATAAAGTAGTTTCCAAATCAGCTAAGGAGCTCACGAATTGGAAAAAGCACTTAGGAAAGATAAAAGGTGATGGAAGTACAACTCATACATGCTTTTCATAGGAGAAAAGAGTGGAGGATGTGGAGGACAAAAAACTAGTTAACCTCACATAGTCAAACTTTCCCAATTGCCATAAAGCACTGAAAAAGCAGGCAATAAAGCAGAAAAAGCAGAAGGGCACCTAGGAGGCCAGGAATAAAGTAGAATTGATTCCTTGAGGTTTCCCAAGCACTCCATGAGTCAAAATAGGCAAGTTTGACCACTATGGATAGGCAAATGACAACTTGCATAAGGTGGAATCATGAAACTAGGCAAATAAGACAAAAATGATTAATTTAATGTCTAAGGTAGATAACTATGGGTTGATTATTATAACACCCCCCCTTAAGCCTAACTTATGAGTAATATATCAGAAAATTATAGGGCCTAGAAACAAGGCTTAGTCACCCTTTACATACTGCATGTCCATTTAACCAAGGAAAGAGGCAAAAACCCAGTGGGAAAATCCTCCCTTAAACATGGACTGTAAAACAAAATTTGGAAATCTTGTCTTCACTCATGCTTCATAGCATGATCAGCAACCCCTAGCAGTGATTTGATATTGCTGAAGTTCTTCTCACAAAATTCTTTGGTGAAGATATCAGCTACTTGTTCTGAACATGAACAGAAGAGTAGGTGAATGGTTCCATCATGCACAAGCTCTCTGATGTAGTGCATATGGATCCCAATGTGTTTGGTTCTCTTCTTCTGAACTGGATCATTGCAGATTCGAATGGTAATTTGATTATCACAATAGATGGTAGTTGAGTATTCTGATTCGAAGCCACATTCTCCAAGTAATCCTTGCAGCCATAAACATTGAGTTGCTGCATTTACAACTCCTCTGTACTCTGCTTCTGTAGATGAGAGTGCAATGGCACTCTGTTTCTTGCTTGACCAGCTAATTGGCCCTTTTGCAATCATGAACACATATCCTGATGTGGACTTTATGTCTGTGCTATCACCTACCCAATCACTATCAGTAAACCCAATCAAATCAAGATCAGATTTAGCTTTATAGAAGATCCCATGTATCCTTGTTCCCTGAACAAAGTTAAGGATCCTTTTGGATGCTTTCCAATGGATCTCATGAGGCTGATCCATATATCTAGAAGCCACACTTACTGCATAATAAATATCAGGTCTAGTATGTGTAAGATACAACAACCATCCAATCAATTGCCTATATAGTGTATTGTTTACCATAGGTGAAGAATCAGCTTCTTCCAGCTTCACTGCTGAAAGGAAAGGAGTCTTGCTTGGCTTGCAATCCTTCATTTTGAATTTGTTCAAAAAATCCAAGGCATACTTGGACTGGTGCACCTTGATTCCAGCTTTGGTTTGAGCAATCTCAAGCCCCAAGAATTGGCTTAAGAGCCCCAAATATGTCATGGAGAAGGCTTGGTTCATTGCACCCTTCAAGGAAGCAATCTCATCCCTTGAGCTTCTTGTAATGAGAAGGTTATCAACATATAACACAATGATCATTAATGAACCATTAATTAACTTCAAATAGACATTTGGATCTGATTTGCACCGAACAAAATTTAGTGATAACAAGAAGCTATCAATCTTGGCATACCAAGCCCTGGGGGCTTGCTTTAGCCCATACAATTACTTTCTCAACCTGTACACAAGAGATGGGTTAGTAGAAAATCCTTGAGGCTGCTACATGTATATCTATTCAGTGAGATCTCCATTCAGGAAGGCACACTTTACATCCATGTGATGTACCTCCCATTGCTTTGAAGCTGCAATGGATAAGGCTAGCCTGATGGAATCCATCTTTGCCACCGGTGCAAAGGTCTCATTGTAATCTATGCCATGAACCTGTGAGTAGCCCTTGGCTACCAATCTATCCTTTTACTTCAGAGGTGAACCATCAGCAGCAAATTTGGTCTTGTACACCCACTTACACTGAACTAGCTTCCTCCCTGGGGGAAGATCCACTAGCTCCCAAGTGTTGCTATTTTGGAGTGAGCTGAACTCTTCCTTCATGGCTGCTTGCCATATTGGATATCCTGCTACATCTTCCTATTTCTGAGGATCTGATTCCACCATCAGATAGCATTTCTCAGCAAACATAGGATCCTTCATGCACAGAGCACTCTCAAATTGAGATTTAGTCCTCCTTGGGTCATTGGGATTCCCAGCTAGCTCTCCTGCTGCATGAATGGTATTGGCTGCCCATTTTGGCCTTGTAGGGCCATTAGGATATGCAATAAACTCATCACTATCAGACATATCAGAATCATCATGTTCAACAAACTCTTCACTTACTTTCAGAGGATCTGGTGGTGAAGAGGCTTCTCCAACTTCCACTGCTGCTAGGGGTTCTTCTTGAAACTGAACACACCTTTCAATGAAGGATTTGTTTGTGCTCAAATTGATCAGCTTGTACCCTTTTGAATCTTTAGAGTACCCAACAAATAGACACTCTTGGATTTGGGGCTGCAAAGCCTTTCTCTTTTCTGTTGGAATTCTAGCCCAAGCCCTTGAGCCAAAAATCCTGAAATGGGTCACATCTAGCTTGTGCCCACTCCATGCTTCGAAAGGAGTCATACCTTCAATATTTTTATGAGGAACCCTATTCTGAATAAAGGCTGCACAATTTATATCTTCAGCCCAGTACTTTTGTGGCAAAGTTTTGGCCTCCATCATGCATGTTGCCATCTCCTTCAGTGGTATGTTCTTCCTCTCAGCAACACCATTCTGCTGTGGTGTGTAAGGGATAGAATGCTGCATCCGAATACCTGCATCTGCACAATATTGAATAAACTCAGACTTGACATACTCACCACCATTTTCAGATCTGAGGACCTTGAGTTTCCTCCCAGACTGGTTTTCAACCAAAGCCTTAAAGACTTTGAATAGGACAAAAACTTCAGACTTGTGTTTTAGGAAGTAAACCCAGAAATACCTGGAAAAGTCATCTATGAAATTCAATGCATATTTGGCCTGACTCATGGACATATGAGGGAATGGGCCAGCAACATCACTGTGGATCAACTCGAGAGGTACAGAGATTCTCTCATGACTAGCTCTCTCAAATTTATGCTCTGGGTGTTTTCCTAGGATGCAACCTTGACAGACTCCTTTGGAAAATTTTATCTTTGGTAACCCTATGACCATTTATTTTTCACTAAGATCAGAAAGATAATTGTAATTTAGATGGCCAAATATTTCATGCCAAAGCTTGCTTGACTCATTAGCGTGAACCAGAAGAGCAGAGGGGTTTGAGTAGGGTAGGAAGTGTGAGAACATGTATACCTTCGAAGTATGATTTGCAACTCCTTTTGCAAAGACTTTACCACTTGAGATCTCTATGATCTCAACTTCATCAGGGGAGAATATGACCTTCTTTGGAGACCCAGTGTGAGTCATCCGATACACTGATAAGAGGTTGGAGGCAATACCAGGAACATACAACACATTGCTGAACTGACCATGATCAAGATCAATCCTCCCTTTGCCCAAACTTTCAGTGAGAGAGTCATCTCCCAGTACTATTGTTGGACCTTTCGACATGTCAAGTGAGGAGAATTCCTCCTTGGTCGAAACCATATGTCTTGAAGCTCCAGAATCAATGATGAAACTAGGTGAGCTTGATGTGCCAGCAACCAATGCATGAACTCTCTCTCTGTCTTCTGAAATTGATCATCCTTCCCTCTTCTTTGAGCTATCTGGAAGGGAGATGCCATTCTTCTCCACAAGTTGGGTCAACATGTCTATTTGCTTCTTCATGCAGGAGCTCTTACTGATTTCCCTTACTGAAGTATGTGCACTTGCTCATTTCTCCTTTATTCTTCTTCTTCTTGTAGTTCTTCTTGGAACCTTGAGGCTCCTCCAGAGGCTTGTTCTTGTCTCTCTTTTGCTCAGGTGGCTTTTTATCTTTCTTTTTGCTTTTTGAATCCCCCCTCGAATATCCAGCAACCAAGGCTTGGTCTTTGGATGGTTTGATGGTGCCCATCATCACCAGCTTGTCTTGTTCTTGTGTGAGAGATTCCATGAAATCTGCAAGGCTAGGCATCTTCCAGGTTCGAGCTGTCAACTTTGTGGCATAGAAGGTTGAAACAAACACTGAATAGTGAGGGAAAGCTTCGAGAGTATGGCCAAGACCAGCTGATCATCCTTCTTTTTTATCCCACATTGTTTTAGCTGCAAAACAAGTGCTTTGAACTTGGAGAAATAGAGTTGCAAGGATTCAAAGCTATTTGGACACAGGGAGATCAGTTCATTTTCGATTTGATGTCCCCTCATCTCATCTGTCTTTCCAAAAAGATCAACAAGATTCTCCCATACTTCATTCGGCGATGTCAATCCATTAAGATGGAAAAGGAGGTCTTTGGAAATACTCTGACACAACAGACCATAGGCCTCATCCCTCTTGTTGTGCCATTTTATCTTCTCTGCAACTGCATTGGGCTCTGCTTCTGTTGCCATAGTCACTCTGTAGAGGCCTTTCGCTCTCAACAGTATCTCCATCTCTGCTTTCCATTCAAAGAAGTTGAAGGGAGTCAAGATGATCTTATGAGATTGATCCATAGCTCAGAAATTGTCCCGGCTATCAGTAGAAGGCTCCCAGTCACTGATGTCAAACAAAAGAAATTGGAAGGAGAGAAATTGATCTACAAAGGATCTAATACCATGTGGAAATTGAACCCAGTAATAGAACAATTACACTCACAACAATTATCAATTGTACATGCAAAATCACTCACAAAAGATACTGAATATGGAGCTGAACACTAAACTGTATTGAATAAGTGTACAATAGCCAACCCTATAATAACATAGGCTGTTGCATTAAATAATTACATAATGGATTCAAATGCATGAGGAGGCAATTCGAATCTAGTCAAAAGCAGGCTTACTAAAATTAAGCAATTCCCCCATAGGTGCATAAAGTAGTTTCCAAATCAGCTAAGGAGCTCACGAATTGGAAAAAGCACTTAGGCAAGCTAAAATTTGATGGAAGTACAACTCATACATTCTTTTCATAGGATAAAAGAGTGGAGGATGTGGAGGACAAAAAACTAGTTAACCTCACCTAGTCAAACTTTCCCAATTTTTTTAAAGCACTGAAAAAGCAGGCAATAAAGAAAAAAAAGCAGAAGGGCACCTAGGAGGCCAGGAATAAAGTAGAATTGATTCCTTGAGGTTTCCCAAGCACTCCATGAGTCAAAATAGGCAAGTTTGACCACTATGGATAGGCAAATGACAACTTGGATAAGGTGGAATCATGAAACTAGGCAAATAAGACAAAAATGATTAATTTAATGTCTAAGGTAGCTAACTATGGGTTGATTATTCTAACAAAAACTACTAATTTGGCTCTCCCCCACTGCTTAAGGAATTAGGGTAGTTATGCCCTCCTAAGCCCCAAGACTTGAGAGTCAACATCATTCTTTGGAACAGATAGCTTGGTAGAAAAGTCAACTTTGAAGGTGGAGGATTTTTTCCAAGTTATTCTTAGTGGAGTCCTCTTAAGAGGTACACATACATCTCTTCTTCCATGGCAAGGAGAAAACTATTAGCCAAATGGCTCCCCAAAGCACTCTACCATGTTGTCTAATCATCTGTTGTCTTCTAAGACTACCCGTTTCCACTAATTTGGATCTACAGAAATTTTTGATAGCTTTACTGGAATCTAATTCTTGCAGGGTTGAGTCATCTTACATCTTTTAGAGACAAGTTGTTATTATATCCTCTTGTTGGAAAACAACATAATCCATTGTTTAATTCGAATATGGATGAGCTTTTAATTGCCAAAATATTCTTAAAAATTATCTGCACAAAAGGTATGACTTGAATGCACCTGTGTTCTTCTTGATGGACTAGAATCTTTTATTCAAAATCTATCCTTAATATCTAGAAAACCCCATATTCTCAATTGGATCGGTAACAAAACGGTCAATTCGGCCCAATCCGTACTAACTCGACCAATTCAATGTGGGACTGCACTGGTCACACACATGACACTTAAATTCAAGAAAAAAATAACCTAGAAATATAAACATTGAGACTCTAAACCTATTTCATTGTCGAGTCAGTTAGCTTTATAGGATTCCTATAGATCATAACACTATTTTGAGTAAAACACAACTTTCTTTGTAGACCCTAGATGCCACCCAAGTGCAAAATCGTCAATCTATAAAGCATCCTCCAAATACAAAAACATTCCTCGTAAAAGAGGGCATGAACCATTTGAACAACCTTCCAAGTGGACTAGCTCAATGAGTAACCTCCAAGCATGTAATATCTCTCCTGAAATGGTGTATAAAAGAGTGTGAGCATGATTCAAATGATGAATTTCTCCTTTAGTAGGACTGAACACTACCCTTATGCATGTGTCTCCAAGGGTGAATGTTCCTCAAATAATGAGAGAAGGCCTTCCTCTAACAACAAACTAGTACACCAAGGTGAATTGGCCCTCTTTTGGGATTCCATTTTATGCACAGGGGCCCTTAATGTAGAAAAAAATTGGTACTTTAGGGCCAACTTGGGTTGTTCCTTCTCTTGTTGCATAGGTCCAGATATTTTTAGGGTTGTTTTGTGACCTACGGTTGCAAGGACAGCCACCAAAGACTGTTATTTGCTACTGATATCCTTCAAGAGATTGCCTAGAATCACCTAAAGCACAATCAAAATTGGTTTATAGGGTTTGAAATTAAATGATATTTGTTTTATTTGGGTTTGTTTACCCCTCTTTTGTGGAGAAAAAGCACCCAGAATTCATGATACTATTATAAATTGTTGATTAGGAGGTTGGAATAGCCCTTATTTATGCCTAGAATAAAGTTTTGAGGCTGTTGGAGTACCCAGGTCTTCTCTTTATGTCCATATCTGTGCCCATAATTGTTTCTTAATGTCATTTCAACCCTCAAATTCAAACCAACATTTCTCAAAGCCTATTTTTTCTATTGTTCATCACTTTTCATAGGGCTATTCATGCCCAGAAATGCCTTTTAACCCTCCAATTTGGCCCAGATTTAGAGGTAGGCCTGTTTGGTGATGGATAAGTGCACAATGGTGCCAAGATAGTGAAATAGGGCTGTTTCATACCCGTTCTTACTGTCAAACAGGTTTGTTTGTGCCCAAAATTCATGTGGATGCTGCTATAAGGCATATGAATGAGATTTTAGGGTTGCTTTCACCCACATATTTCTCATTTTCACAACCAGAATTGCAAAGACCACCTCCTACTACCATTGATCATCATCTTTTAGGGATGGAATGTGCCTAGATCTGAAAGTTAGCCTAATTATAGCTGATTTGAGATGCTTTATTATTTGTTGTGACCTTCAGAATGCTCCCAAACTGCTCAGATTTGTCCCTTTGATGCTCATACTTGGTTCTAGAGATGTTTATGCCCATAGGAATGCCCAACATTTCTCCTAGTGTGCTCATAACTGAAAAATGAAAGGGCTCACTACTGTTACACTCCATAAACTGTCCAAATTTCAAAACCAACTCAGAACTGCCTAGATTTGATTTCAAGATTACAATCATGACAACTTCACCCCTAGAGAGTGTCATTAGAATCATCGATGGACACCCATACAAAATGGAGGCTAACACTAAGGACCTTTTCTGATTTTGTGCTGGTTTTAATGTGTTTTTTACATGTTTCCAAATCTATAACTGTACACAATTTTTTTTATTTGAATGCCAATATTTTGTATCTGCTGGTATGTTTTGAAATATCTTAAACCTTGTATTTTGTAGTTTGTAGCAGGAGTTTGTGGTAGGTATTTTATTCATTGTGGTCAAGGCATGAGGCTTTTGGTTGATTAAGGATTTTAATTATTCAAAACAAGTTCATTTCTAAAAGTGACATTTGATTCCCCACCAAATATATATCTTTTAATAATGTTGGGTTTAGCCATCTCATACCTGGGTTTATCCAGCTCATACCTAGTGTTTCCCTGCTCTTCGGGGATTTGGAGTGGGTATGAAACATTACTAAATGTATAGGTATGGTGATGGGTACATGGAAATGTTTAGGGAGATTTTGCAGTAGGTTTGACCTGTTTTGAGTTGGCATTTAGTGGTTTAGGTAGCTCTTTCAATCATCCAGCATGTCATCTCTGTATATAGTTTACCTATCAGTGCAATGATTATTCCCAATGTTTGACAGTTGCCCTGTGATTTCCATTATATGAGTCTGATCAAACAAGCCACTGCAGACTGGAGGCTTAATAATCTACGTGATGATTGATTTTCATCATTCATCTTTCCAACTATAGAGACTAATATTTGTTGTCGACTATAGAGTTTAACTTATTTATCTGTGTTGGTTTGATGGGATAAATGGGAGATATTGATGAGAAACCCATGAAGAAGGGGGTTGAATATCTGGGGTATTTGCTAGCAAGAAAAAATGAGCAGAGTGGACTAATTGTTGGGTACAAAACCTCCATTGGAGATGTCCCCACCCACTTTATAAGAAATAAATATCTAGGGGCATGATTCAAATGCACAGAACTTTGAAGTATGAAGTGAGTTGTTTTTTGGAGTGCTTTATCTTGAGGTCTCCAGGTACCTTGGCCCACATATAACTTGGTTGGACAGATTCCTGCTGTCAAACTAAGTGCTACGCATTCACCATTTAGACATACATGTGCTTATCTTCACTAATTTTCCTTGTCCATTTATATACCACTTTTGTTTGAACTTTCTTGCTATATTCAATTACATTTCCTTTTCAACTATGGCATCTACGTAGACACTTGGTATTCTTAATGTATGGCATCTAAAAAATACTTAGAATGAAATATTGTCTATTAATCGTCATGAATTCTATCTGGGGCTTGTACTTTACTTTGGTTTAAATTTGCATTCTAGTAAGTCATCCATTTTCAAAAGAAGCTCCAATCATTTTCTGTAAAAATTATTTTGGCAATATTATATTGTTAATGAAAGTCGACTTATCTATTATAAATTCCTCCATTATGTTAACCTAAGTGGAATCAGGCTTTATAGGATTTATTCGATTGATATCGAGGAAGTTTTTGTAATAACTTCTATTGAGCATATGAACTCTTGTAATAGAAACTAGGAATATATTATTATAAGTTAGCAATGCAAAATGGTATCAAAACTGTATAGATTTTACTTGAGTTGGAAATCCTCGGATTCAAGTGTCTATATTAGGTTTTCTAATTTGACTAAATAATATAGTCATGCTTTATGTTGAAGTGAAAACAAGGCATCAAAATTATCTAAAGTTTTATAAGGATGAAGCAAGCTTATGCATATCAAATTCCCAGGGTCATTCCCATGTTAGAGTTTTTAGAATGTATTTTTTGCTAGTTCAACATTTAGATCAAATATTACTTCATATGTTTTTCTTGATATTTATTTTTATTTTTTCCTATACATTTTCCTTGATGAAACAACAAATTTGATTTTATTTCTTGCATTAGAAAATTTAAAATTGAGATTGAATTTTATTTCTTGCATTTACTTGGAAACGCCTACACACTAATCAATTTGAGTGAAAGCGAAGATGTTTTGTTTGATTCTAATTTTGATTCAATAGGGAAGAATGCATCATATAGAGAAGTTTTGTTTATATTTTAATGTTGAGGAGCCAAGTCAAATTGATGGAATTCATCCTCCAACAATTGCAATAAGTGTGGCTCCTCATCTAAATGTTGCCGCAAAATTTAAGAGTGAGCCAAATATCTCTCATCCTGTGGTTATGTATCAGGTGCCTCTTCTAAAGTTATATTAAATTATCCACTCATGTAATTTCAACTAATTTTCTTTTTATTATAGGTCTTTCTAGATGGCCTTTGTTGGGACCCTTTATCATGCAGATACTAACATTTGAGAAATGTTGAGCAATTATGTTCTTTGTTTAACCATTGGAGGCATGTATAGATACATCATCATCTTCTGTATAGTAAAACGGTTGCAAACATAAAAAAATATTGAACACTTTTTATTATGCAACAAATCTCTGATTTCTCTTGATTGACTAGCATAGATCTGTAATTTCAATTTTCATGGCCTATGAAACTAAATCTGCATCATAAGTTGGTTTTCTATTTTAGAATTTTGGAGGTTGACTCTAGGGCCTGCTTCTCTAATCCTCAACGTTTCGTAGGACTTCCTAAATGAGAGTGCCAACTTGAGAGCATAGTGGGATGAGGTTAATCTTAGATTTATTAGGACCTATGTTGACTGTACTGAAATCGATGCTAAGCTTGCTTATGGGGTGTGATTTCATGATTTTCATGTTGCATCTGTAGAACATGTCATGCGTCCAATTACATGAGAAAATTCCTCCAAACTAGAAACAAAACTGAGGCTTTACGTTTGTCCATTGTGAATCGCGTGGTAAGGGTATGGCTACAACACTTTATGGTAAGTACGGAAGATAAGAATAGTATAATGGTTGCTGATTATAGTGTGGTGGAAAAATACTACATATGAATATAGGGTTTCTGGTGCTTTTGTCAGATCTTTAATATCTTGTAAAGTAATTTTGAAGTTTTCCTTTATAAAAATATTGGAAAGCATGAAACAAATTATGTATACATTTCTTCTTGGGTTTTGAATGCTTGTTTCATGCATGTTTATAATTGTGTGGCTAATGTATTGATTTGAACAACTATTTCCTTTGGTAATATAGTTATTGATAACATCTCTCTTGGGTTGATATGCCTTTGATTATCTTTTCAGTCTCTCCTTTATCTAAAAATTTGTCCTCTCATCTGCATTTCTCTATTGACTCTATGTTTTGGAGCCTTAATCTTTAATCTCATGAGCGTCATATCAAATTTCCTTGCATAGATTTACACTCACACTATTACAAACAATGGACTTTTACATTCATACTTATTTTAGCAGCATTCTACAATAATATGTTTGTGAAGTATTTGATAAAAAACCCTGACCCAATCATAGAAAGGCCGTGTTAAAACCTTAATTCGAATTAGGAACACACACTATAGCATTATGATAGTCATTGATAGAATAGGTGAACAAGTTTTAACTATGAATACAATTTTTTTTATTAATATACAATACCACGTCGGTTATCCGACATTCAATGCCTAGCAGTTGTTGTCGGATTTCATGTCAATCCGACGAAGTTGCTGTGGCTTCGATGGTAGATTTTCATTGCATTTTCGACATCTTGGGGCCCTCGTCCAACAACATTGGCATAGGAAATCCGACGGCCTTGGTGTAAGAAATTCGACGGTCTTTCCCTAGGAAATTTGGCAGCCTTGGCGTAGGAAATTCGATAACCATGGCTTGGCATTGAATATCCAACATTATGCCATCGACGACAAAAAAAAATTGAGGTTGTCAAATACCCAACATAATATTCACAAATTTCAAACATGGCAACCGTCAGATTTTGGGCTCAAATTATGTTGTGGTATAACAGTATCAAGTACCTGAGCCTCAAGAACAAGATCAAATCGCAAGAGAAAATGGCCAAATGAGGGGTAGTGCTAGGGTTTAGAGAGAAATTCCTTGGGATTTGGGCCCAATGGAGTCACCTAAGAAAAACTTCTAGGAAGACCCACTTAGGGTTTGAACCAATCTACAGAACCCAGAATGGTTTTCCAAGAGATCAAGCGGTTTGATCTATAATATTTTTTGATTGTTTATATTTAGGGTTTTAACATGAAAATGAAGATGCTAATGGATTGAGATCAATAAAAGAAGAAATAACATGTATATCTTTCCTGGATAACCTTGTAGATTCCCTAATGATGGTGATCTATGCCATCCAGATCTATTTGAGAATATTTGGAGGAAACCTCTATGTGAAATGATTTTCCCAAGTAGCCAATGCGCCCTCTCTCCTGCACATCAAACGTAAACCATATCATATTTGATGTGTCAAAAGAAAAGGACAAATGCTATAGAAAAATAGAAATATGAAATCATAGATCACAATGATACTAATGAAAACCCCCTGATATAAGCAATGCCAAACAAGCGAGTTGAGGAATCCCTACAAAAACAGCCAAGTGAAGTCGCCCTCCTGTAGACAAAACAATGTTTCCAAAAACATATAGATCTCACCACAAATACCCAAATGCAAGGAAGCAATATAATTTCTAATCACCATCGAAGAACACCACATGTAAAGGAGACCCAAGAATTTCCACAAAAATAGTTGTTATATTATCCAAATCCAAGAGCCAAAGACCCCTTTACAATGAGAAGCTCTCTCCTTTAAATAGGAATGAGAGATAACAAAATCCTAACCAACTTTCAAATGGATGTCTAAGATCAAAATATCAAAATTTTCTAATCAACGGTGAGGTGAGGTGAGCTCAACACAAAGTACATGGATCAATACAATAATATAATATATCAATGGACCAAATCACCCTAGGAGAGGGGATCCTACTCAATAAAAATGAATAAATATCATGGGGGATCCAAAGGGTATTAATTAACACCCCTAGTGTATCCCCATGGCACAATGTGAATAAATTACAATTTAAAATGCAAAATAGTGCCTCTCTGAGGAAATCGTGAGCCTCCAAAAGCTCCAGAAAATCATAAAATATGCCAGAGAAATGGATATGGGTCCATCAAAGTGATGAAAATGCTAGAGAAGGAGTGGAAGACATCACACTCATCATCAAAACTCATCCCATGCCATTTCCTTGCCTCAGTATCCCAAATCCAATTCTTCAGTAGCGATTTTTATTGTTTTTAATCTACCTCAAGAAACATGAACCTGCCAAAACAACCTCCTGGAGTTCATGCGTTCTAAAAATAATCCCACCAGGCTCTTTGGGAGGGGAATAAAATGGTAAAAGTAAATGGTTGGACCACCCCCTCCTCATACAACTCCATAGGTGAACCAATCAAATCACCTTTCTGCTCTGACAGGCCATTCAGCATGGAAAAACTGCATCAGAATGGTATACTTGGACAAATCATCACCGTAACTCCAAGGAATTGAAAATAAGTTGTCTCATTAGACTCATGGAGCCAAAATACATATAAGGTGAATACTCATACACCCTATAGGTATCTGCATGATCATCTACAATATCCAATATACCCGGACATATAAAATAATAATTTGTAAATGACCAAATCATATGACCATGCTAACATCAATATGTTGTAAGTGTTTAAAGGTTAAGGCATGCTCTACAAATCATTAAAATAAAAATTATAATGAGTATTAATCATTTCACTAGTGATCTACCAACCAAATATATAGATTTTCGTTAATTAATTATAACTCAGACCAGACTTTCAAGACCATACTCACTTCATAGTTGTAATCAATTTGCTAGTGAAAGGTGAAGGCTAAAAATCAAAAGGCTAGGCTAAAGGGTGACTACCAACTTGGAATTGTGACACTTTGGATATGGAAAGGGGATACTCACTCTAGCATATTATGGACAAGCAATAGCACAAGGGATGGTAGTGTCACACAAATGGGTAAGTTATGTTCAGAGGTGCTTATTCACCTTGACAAATGCTCATAATCCAAATCAAATACAAGTGAGGCCAGCAATCTTTTAGATATAACTTTTAAGAACCATTGCTTTTTGGGCCTTCAATTTTCCATAGCCTTGATCCATTTGTTACACGTATTTTTATTTATTAAGGCTTCATGCTCCATGCGTGTTTAATAATAGCTGTTACATGGGTTTTACATTTCGCATTTACATTTCACAGCCAATTTCATTAGGATTGCCTTGCATCCATGTATGTTTAAAAACACTTATTTTCATGAATGGGATTTTCATAAGATATTTATTTCATTTCCAAATACATTGTATTGATGGCAATGCTACCTGCTTTAGGTTTATCCAACACAACCTAGGAAACTCAGAACCGAGACACAAATAAACAGGGAAGCTTGTCCAACAAAGAGGCTCTAGTGGGGAAAGGTCCTCCATGCCACAAGTCAAGTAGTAGGTTGAGATATAAAGATAACTAGAAGGTAATGGATGGGTGGAGATAGTCAACAATGAAACCAACACTAGCAAGCCAAAGTATGGTGGAACGGATCACCTCTATTCTCCCTAAGGAGGGTAAAACCAATGAGTATGGGTCAAGAACTTCTAGGTCTAAGTAGGGACATACATATATAATATCAATACAACCAGGTCCATATATTTATATGATCACCATATCATGATGCTATAAGCTAAGACATGTCACAGGAATGAGTATAAAGGAAATAATATATTAGAATTTGAATGCCACTTAGATCTTCAAGAAGATAGTTCTAATAATGTTTGTAGGAAATGAAGAATGAAGATACAAACTAAACAAAACAAACCACATAGGAAACAGATGAGTATTGCTTAGGAATTTATAGTATCATTCACAATAATCAATCTGGTGTTACAATAGTGTTACATAAGGAATAAGTCGAATCAATGAGAGATGATTCGAATCTAGCAACATGGATCTGACTGTATCTAACTGAATCTCTAACTCAAGGTCTCCTAATCAAAGTATGAGTTCAAATATCAACTCTCTGATGTCCAACAACTCAATCAATCAATTATAGCTAGTTAACTCAATGCAACTAAGTGTGGTAGGTAGGAAAAGCGCTCCTCCCCATGCAGCCATGCATTGCTAGCGCTAGCTAACTTATTGTGAAGTAACTGAAGGTAACTAGGGGTTAACTAAGACTAACTAGCACTAAAACCAACTAACTGAAGTAGGTTGGTGTCGAGACTCCTAGTGGCTCCTAAAATGTAGGGATTGGTCTAGGAAGCGCCAAAACTAATGCATGCAGTGGCAGTTAACCTCTAGCAATGTTCCCCACACTCTAGTAACTAATCTAGGTGTCTCCATTAGGCCAAGTGGACCCAATGGTACTAGTGGACCCAATTAATTAATTAAGGTTCCTAAGTTAGGAAAATAATAATATAATAGATAGTATGGTCAAGGGAGGATTAATAATCCTAATATCCCCCTTGAATCCTAACTTGGACAACTGTGGGCCCTGGTAACAAGACCATATGTCACCTAAATACAATCTAAAAGATATAATACAACTGAGATAGGGAAAGCCACATGGGAAAAACCCCCTCAAAACATAGAGCTAAGAATCAAGCCTTAATGCCCAAAAGAGACCTGAGAAATGCAAATCTCTTTTCGTTAAAAGACTTAGTAAAAATATCTGCAATCTAATCCTCTGTCGGATAGTAGTGCAGTGTGATGGTTCTGTCATGCATCAAATCCTGAATGTAGTGCATGTGAACCTCTATATGCTTTGTCCTCTGCTTCTGAACAAGATCATTGGAAATATTTATTGTGCTCTGGTTGTCACAATAAAGATCTATTGTAGATGAATTTTGAATCCCAAACTCTATCAAGATTCCATGCAGCCAAACTACCTAAATAGATGCATTCACATCTCCCCGATACTTTGCTTCTGCTAAAGAGAGTGCAAGAGCTGCTTAATTCTTGCTGGACCAACAAATTGGCCCAAATCCAATCATGAATACAAAACCCAAGGTGGATTTCCTATCATTTCCATCTCTTGCCCAGTCTAAGTCTGTAAATACTGTGAGATCCAGTTGTGCTCCTACTGCATAGTGGATCCCATAATCAATAGTACCCTTCACATAGTGCAAGGTTCTCTTTGTTGCCTTCAGTGCAGCTCATGTGGTTCCTACATGTATCTAGCAGCAGCACTCACAGTATAGGATATGTATGGTCTCGAATGAGTGAGATACAGAAGGCTCCCAATAAGCTATTTGTAGAGAGTACTGTCCACCAAAGGTGTGGAACCAGCTTCTTCAATCCTGATGCCTGATAAAAAGGGGAAGGGGGATGCCTTGTAATCCTTCATGTGGAATCTCTTAAGCATGTCTGACGAATACCTAGACTGTGAGATCATGATTCCCGAATTCTTTTGACTTACTTCGAGATCAATGAACTGTCTTAACGGTACTAAGTCTGTCATAGTGAATGCTTTGTTAAGAGCAGACTTGATGCTACTCAATCCAGAAGCAGAGCTGCTAGTAATGAGCAAGTCATCCACATACAATACAACTAGAAGTAGGAACCCCTCTTTCTTATTCATGTAGACATTGCAATCATATTTGCACCTCTCAAACTTCTGAGAGATGAGGAAGGAATCCATCTCATTAGAGGAAATTTGGGGTCTAAAATGGGCCTTATAAGAAAACGCGCTAACAATAAATTTTGTGAGTTGGAATTCAAGAACCAATAGAATTTCAATAAAATGAGTCAACCATAATGGCTGAATTGACATATTTGTCAAAAAAGAAAACTACTTTTTTTGTTCGTATTTTTGACATATCTCCATGTATTTTTACTCAAATTTCAAGTGGGAGAGCTCGTTGGATGTAGAATTTAATTCCGCATCCAACGAGTACCCACATTGCATACTTTTGATAGACACTTCTACCCAAAAAAAAGAAATACCTGAAAAATGTGATGATGATGTCATCATCATGTTTTTTCAGGTATTTCTTGGTTTTGGGGTAGTGGGGTCTGTCAAAAGGATGCATTGTGGGTACGCGTTGGATGTGGAATTAAATTTCTCATCCAACGAGATCTCCCAATCAGAATTTGAGTAAAAACACACGGAGATATGTCAAAAATACGAACAAAAAAATTAGTTTTTTTCATTCTTCCTCCAAAATTAATAACTATTATTTTATTATT